>PVJD01018265.1:0-15022 GCA_004026545.1 Mormoops blainvillei | reverse complement strand
GAGGACCAGTTCTCTCATTGTCCACCTCCTCCCTCATTGTGAAGCCCCCATTCGGATGCCTGGCCAAACCCTCCTATTAATACACACCTTACCACTCCTGGCTTCACTTCTTCACTAATGCCATCCCACCTGTTTTGTATTCCATTTTTCCGTTCTTGCAAGGTCATCTAACACAAAATCAAACTACTATTTTCAGGTTCTATTTTGGCCAGGCAGTACCAGGCATTTATCATATGATGGTTCATTTAATCCTTGTTATTACCACATAAAGTAGATATGCACGCATATTACCGAATCCACTATACAATTAAGGAAACAGACTCAAAGAGATTGGGATCTGGCCAACATAAGCAACTGGTGAGTGGTGGGATAGGATTCAAACTCTGAATTTAATGTTCCCTGCTAATAAACCAAGTATTGAAGAAACTATCCCTTGCAAATGATATAATGTTTCAACAGAGAATAAATAACTGACTTTTGTGATAGTAGTGGTATGCAGTAAGTCCTCACTTAACAGAGTCAACAGGTTCTTGGAAACTGCTATTCTAAGAGAAACGACATACAAGGAAGCCAACTTCACCAGAGCCTAATAGGTATAAACAAGAGTTAAACTCCTATGGTGTATCCCTGGTCACGGAAACATCACCAAGTTTCTTAATAAAAATCCCAAACACTTCTAATAGTAAACATTGAAATAAATGTGAATTACATGTATATTTAAGAAAAATGACTATAAGCAAGATTATTATTTTCCTACCTGCTGATTCCAGTTCAGGGTCAAGGTGGCCAGAATCCTTCCAGAAGCTCAGGGTCAAGGCAGGGTCCACCCTGGACAGATAGCCCTTCCATCACAGGACCGCTCACTCCCACGCTCACTCACTAGACAGGGAACGAAGTAGACACAACATTCACCTCACCCGGACAGCTTTGGGATGTGGGAGGAAACTGAGTGTCCAGGGGAAACCCATGCAGAAATGAGGAGAACATACAGATGACACTGAATGAGCACAGGTACTTGAAGGCACTTCCTTCATCTTCCGCTTACCTTGTACAGCCAGTCCCTGACTTAAGATTTTTTGACTTTATAATGGTACAAAAGTGATACATCTTCAGCAGACACTGGTCAAACTAAGCTATGCTTTTCAGTAGGATAAGTGTATTAAATGCATTTGACTTACAATATTTTCAACTTACAATGGGTTTATTAGGATGTCACCCCACCCTAAGTAGAGGACCTTCTGTACACTAGAGAACTGAATCAAGAGTAAGACTCACCTGAGCTCAAGGTGAACAGGAGTGCTTTTCCCAATTCACTTCAAGTGCTGTCTACTGTGAAGCCCTTAGACCCCACAAAAGAAATGTTCACGAGTATGTTCACACAAAAAGAATATTGCCCTGACCAGGCGGTTCAATTGGTTGGAGCATCGTCCCATAAACTAAAATGTTACTGGTTTGATCCCTGGTCAGGGCACATGCCTAGGTTCTGGGTTCAATCCCCGGACGGAGTGCATGCAGGAGGCAACCAATCAATGTTTCTCTTTCACATTGATGTTTCTCTCTCTCTCCACCCCTCCTTCTCTCTCTCTAAAAGCAATGAAAAAATTGTCCTCTGGTGAGGATTAAAAAAAACCTCTAAAAGAATGTTCATAGCAGCTTTAATAATAAAAGCAACAAGATGAAAACAACCCAAATGTCCATCAACTAATGAATGGATAAAAAGAATGTCACCCATCCATGCAATGGAAGTTCTGATACATGCTACTACAGGAACATTGAAAACATTGTGCCAATGAAAGAAGCCAGTCAAATTAGATCATGTTAATTGATTCTATTTACATGAAATGTCCAGAATAGGCAAACCCATAGAGATGGAATGTAAAATAGTGGTTGCCAGGGGCTGGAGGTGGGAGTGAGAAGGAGTGAGAATGATGGCTAAAGAGCATGTGGTTTCTTTTGAGTGATGAAGATGTTCTAAAATTTGTTGTGATAGCTGCACTTACCTGTGAATATACTAAAAAAACACTGAATTGTATACTTTAAATGGGCAAGTTGTATAGCATGCAAATTATATATAGCTGGGTATTTTTTAAGTTTCCAGAAGCCACCATACCCCTTTCCATATTCCTTTGTATACATATTAAACTTAATTACTTGAATTTCAGTTTTTAGTAATCTGATCTATATATTTAAATACCACATAAGCATTTTAATACTAAAATAGTATTTAATATCAATTCTTGAGTTTTCTAAGTATATAAGCCATTTAATTTCTTAACATATGGCTTATATTTTCTCACAAAATAAAATACAAGAAATTTTATATCTCAGCCTCTCACAATAATCCAGGCCCTCAATTTTTTAAAAAAATTGAGAGAGAGAAGAAGGGAGAGAGAGAAACAATGATTTATTGTTCTACTTATTTATGCATTTATTGGTTGGTTCTTACATGTGCCTTGACCAGGGATTGAACCTACAACCTCAGCATATTGGGATGATCCTCTAAGCTACCAGGCCAGGGCTCCAGGCCTTTGATTCTTTCATTATGTTTACTGTTACGAGTAATGTGTTTGCAGCATCTGCACTTGACATATCTTGTAGGGTCTCAGTGGCCTGGGGGTTCTGCAGGAAAAACAGTCCACTTCCTGCCTGGCCCCAAAGGAACAGAACACAGAGTGAGGTAAAATTACCAGTTAGCTAAATGCTATCGCAACGCAATGGATACCCAGTCTAGCAGTGCCCTCACCACCCATCCCTAGTATTCCCATGCGCTGTTGGCTGAATAGATTCTCCAAGGGGAAAGGAATTCTACCCTTGAGAAAATAAAATGACAAAAAGAGCCTCCTGCACACACTTTGACTGGGGATGAAAGCCTTTTGATTTTTTAGGAAGACATTAAATCACAAAGCAACTAGAGATTCTTAAAAATGACATTTTTGCATGACTCTTGCGATGCGTTTATCGTTCTTTCACAAAACCAGCCATACCCACTTCCTAAGAAATGGTGTGACCTAGCCTGATGTAGCGGGATTCAGAGAGAGGTTCTCAGTTAAATGATCGGCCGATGAAAACCTGTGTACAGGTGCACAGAGGCATGAATAAAACATGAAAAAGTAAAAATACTGTATTTATGTAATGATTAAACTGCATTCCCTAAAATTGGCTTTTGGTATGATTAGAATATTGTTAAATAAAGTTTGGGTTAAAATACTCACTTGCACCCTGACCTGTGTGGCTCAGTTGGTTGGGCACCGTCCTGCAAAGCCAAAGGTCACAGGTTCAATTTCCCATCAGGGCCTATGCCTGGGTTCAGGGTTCAGTCCCCTGGTCAAGGCACATGCTGGAGGCAGCCAATCGATGTTTTTCTCTCACATCTTCCTCCCTTCCCCTCTCTTTAAAAATAAACAAATAAAATACTAAAAATATATTTGCTTGCAGCTATACCCACTGAGTGGAATCCTATGCAGCAGTTAAAAAATATAAAGTACATATATAAAATACTAACATGTAAGGGTGTCCAAGATATAGATATGAGAAAAGAGAAAGTAAATTTCCAAAAGGAAGTACTAAAGTACAGTCATTTTTTTTATTGCACCCTCGCCACAGTGTATATTAGATTGCATACATACAGAGACCTGGAAGCCGTCCACTAAGCCATTGACTCTGGTTGTCCCTGGGAAGAAGGAGAATAGGGAACTTTCCTTTTCTGTGTTCATATTTCTATGTGGTTTGCATTGTTTATATATACACACATATATCCCTATTTGAGTAAACTTTTAAAGTGTAATCTTTAAGCTTTTCTTCTTTTTTATATTTTCCTGAATTTAATTCTATATTAATTTTGTGGCTAGCAATGAAAAATGTAAATCACCCATTTCAGCTATGCTTTTTTGGGGAGGAATTTCATTAAAAAAAATCTAATTCTTAGAACTCGTGTTGAAGTTGAAGTACAATTTCTAATTGAACAATTTCAAACCAGCTCTGTATGTGACTTTTCAAAGGTTCCCTAGCTCTCATGATAGAGCAACTGTTCTATCAAATAGCTTCTCCATCTCGCTTCAGTGAAAATATGGAAACACTGCAGGCATTTTCATGTGCATAAGTAATAATTTCCTTCCATTAATCTGTCTTCTATCTCTTATTTCCTATTTATTTGAAGGGAAACCTATGTGTGTATTTGTCTCACTGCAGTTGGCCATCAGAAAGAATGATAACCAGCTTTAGAGGGGATAACAAAAGGAAATAGACTTAATTGCTGGTCTTTTTTGTTTGTTTAAATCCTCACCCAAGGACATGCTTATTGATTTTAGACAGAGGGTGGAGGGGGAGAGAGAGAGAAACGCAGCTCAACTGGGGATCGAACTTGCAATATTTTGGTGTATGGGATGACCCTCAGCCAACTGAGCCACCTGGCCAGGGCATTGCTGGTCTTTTTCTCAGCAGTTACCATGTGAAACGCTCTCATGTGTTAAAAAGAAAAAACCAAAAAAGTAGTTAACTCTGAGTCTTTGTTTGTTCCAGATGTCCCTCAGTTTTGAGGCATGAGAGTTGGCTCAGTGGCTCCTGATGACCTTTTCTCATCCCATCTGTGGCTCAGCCCAAAAGGCATCCGTTCCCTCAGGGTACCTGCTCTTCCCTCAGGGGACACAGAGCAAACAGGTTGCCATCATGATTCTTTCTCAGGGAACACCCTTTCAAATATTGCTCCAAAGAAACATTCGAAATCATAAACCTCATCTCATTCTTGTCAAAGGTATTTTTTGAGCCTTCCTGTAGAACTAGGTACTTCATTTATAATATAGCCTTGAACATATTTACTTGCCAATCTGCCAGCGAGACAATCTGTATTGTAATTTGTCCTGAAATCTCTAGATTAGAGAGTGGTATCTTGCTTCTTGCTGAAAATAATTTGTAAAGAAGAACTAGTTCTAGGTGCTCTAATGGGCTCATCATTTTGAAGGACATTATTTGCCCGCATAGTGAAGCACCTCATCTTTGGGTTCAAAGGGAACTGTTTAGCTCTAAGTTCAATTTTTTATTGTAATCCGTCCCATTTTTGGACACCAGCAGATAGGCAAGATCACCCCAATAAACTAGCCCAGGTTGCTGCAATAGGTCACAAAGCTGAGATGTCTGAGAAGTTCCTATCATGTCGGTGGCTTCTCTCTTCCTGACCCACCCATTCTCCCTTATCACTTGAGAAAATATGGGAAAGATACATTAACCAAATAACACAGTGCTGACCTCAGAAGATTCTGAGTTACAGGGTCTCAGGTCCTGCTTTTGGGTCACGGCCAGTTCAGTCTCCTTAGCTGGTTCCTTGACATGGCATAGTGAAACGAAGTTCAAAATCAAAAACACCAAAAAAGCAAAGCAAGAGGAAAATGTGGTCTAGTACTTTGCCTGTTGTCACAGCAAGCTACTTTTGGTCCAGACTGACACCTGACATCTAAGCAGTAAAAGGGTTTTGTTGCTATCATGGGGGGTGTCATATGTGCCGGAAAAAATGAGTAAGCTCTGTGAAGGGTAAGTTCAGTCTCACTGAGAAATTGTACATGGTACTGAAGCTAGTGAGAAAGATCAGACATTTATTAGTTTTTTTTCACTGGATTATATTCAGGCAATTACAGTGAAAAACTGAAATTCCTGCCTAGGCACAATTCTAATATTTAAAAGAAAGAAAAAATCTCCTAACTCTTTGGAAAAAGTAGTAAACGCAGCTGATCATTCATGTAGAAACGTGTGACATTTGTGAACATTATACCCTGTTTACTGAGGGCAGGGCAGCTGCTGCTCTTTGAGACACTTGCTCTAAGGGCTCAGCCAAGTTACTGAACTTTGCTGAGCCTCAACTGGAATGGGTAGTTTCTTAGGATGAAAAACCTAAGACATGAAACATTTTGATACTGCTGTTCTTTGTTGCTATTGGGGAAACCCACACCACACAGCAAGTCATGGAGATACTTTTAATGACAGGTCACAGACAAAATAATACTGTAGTAACAACTCTTCATTCAATGCCTTCTATGTGCCAGGCACTGTACTGAAAATACTGCAAGGCGGGTATTGAGCCTTTTTTACAAATGAGAAAACTGTGTAACTTGGTCCGAAGTCTCATGAATAGTGATTTAAACAAGGAGTTCTCTGGTGCCAAAGCTGTGTTCCTTCCTCACATTCTACCCACCTGCTCTCTACTGAAGGCCATGAGCTCTAGAAACACAGGAAGACATTTCCAAACCCTCTTGGGTCCAGGTGGAGCAAGCTGTCTGGTTTTGCTACCGGAATGTGGCCAGGTTTGAGGTGGGCCATGTACAGGCCTGCCCACAGAGGAACCAAATGACTGTGCACACTGTCTTTTCCCAGTTTGTGAGACCAGAAACCAAGGACTTCAGGTGGTGCTACCACTTAGTGGACAATGGCTCAGAAGAGGCAAGGTTGCTACATGAGTGAGCATCTGATTCAGTCAGGGTTGCCAGACCTCAAAAATGAACATACAGTGCACACCCAAGTAAATTTGAATTTCAGATCAGCAACAAATTCTTTAGTACAAGTATATTCCATGCAATACTTGGGACATACACTAAAAAAGTATTTGTTGTTAATTTGGAATTCAAATTGAACTGCATCTTATCTGGTGCCCTATTGTAATTTATGAAATAGTTGATCTTCACCAATAGTTCCTGGCCCACAGTTCCCCAAACGCTTGGAATGTCCTAAGTGTTGAGAGTGAAAAAGCTGTCTTTTGTTAAGGAGTGACTTTAGATCCTGCCCAAGGGTGGGGGCTGGTTGTCGGGAGAACCCACCCTATGATTTGCAGGTTGGAACTCTCAGTCTCATCTCCCCCACCCCTCCAGGAAGGGGGCAAGGGCTGGAGGTTGAGTTCAGTCTCCAGCGGCCAATGACTTAGTCAATCATGACTATGTAATGATCCATAAAACCCTGGACAGCTCATCAGCCCTTTCCTGGAGCTGATACATTGGAGACCCAGAATGCTTCCCAAGCTCCTTCACAAGAGACCTTAGCCCATTTCGTCATCTAGCCATTGATTTGTATCCTTTATTTTCCTTTGTAATAAATAGAAATCTAATGAGTAAACAGGTTTTCCTGAGTTCTGTGAGCCATTCTAGCAAATTAATTGAACCCATTTTGGGGTTGTGGGAATCTCTGATCTATAGTTGGTTGGTCAGAGGTACAGATGACAACCTGGACTTGCTGTTGCCATCCTGAGTTGGAGGAGGTCAGAGCCTGGACTCGTGGTTGGCATCTGAATGTTTGTGTGTCGGGCAGCAGTGGGACTGAACCCTTAAGCTATGCTTTGGACTCTACTGCTCTCCCCTGGTAGGGAGTATCCGAATTGAGCTGAATTCTTGGATGCCCTGCTGGGGGGTCTGAGAATTGTTTGTTGGTGTGGTGGAAACCAAACCCAACATGGGACTGGGTCCACAAACCCTATTCATCTGATAACCCCAGTCTCATTATATCACATCCTTGCTGTTGACTCTGTTTAATTAATTAATTTATTTATATTTAGAGAGAGAGAGAGAGAGGAACATCAATCTGAGACAGAAACATTGATTGGTTGCCTCCTGTACCGGCCCCAATCAGGGACCAAACCCATAACTTAGGCATGTGCTATGACTGGAAGTTTAACCCACAACCTTTCAATGTATGGGACAATGCTCCAACCAACTGAGTCACACTGGCCAGGGCCATGTTGACTCAGTTTAGAAGGTTCTTTCCCATCATCTCCACAAATCAAAATTATTTCCATCCTTCAAATCCCAGCCCAAATGCCACGGCTCTCATGAAGCTCTTTCCTATAGTCCTTCCTGTGTACAGTACCTTTTTCATGGCCCTTATATGCTAGGTCCATCACAAAGTTCGCTGCAAGTCTTGCTCTTTTAGACCTTATTCTTTTCTGGGGGCATTTGAGAAAACAATTTCTTGTCATAATAAACAGGAAATGTAGTACAAGATTCCACTGCAATTCTAACAGTTGATAGAATATGGTCAAACTTGTTTAAGTTTCTGAAAGTTTGTCAAGGGAAAGAAGAGGGTTAGACAAAGCCAATGTATGGAGAAGCTCAAGGTTGGTTTGGGATAAATATAAGAATTGCATTCAGTATGGGTATCTTCTGACCCTTCCCTAGCAGGTATCTGATGTAGTTCTTCCATCCCTTTCCCTTCTGAGGTTTCTGCTTAAACAAATGGCTTTTCCCACCATACTGCAGGTATATGCCAAACCAATAGTGCCCCCTTAGACATGATGCAAAGCCAAGAGGAAAGTTTATAAATCTTATTCCAGGGTAGAAAGTGTGCACATACCCAACACAGCACACATTATGTAGTATCAATGTACATGGTAACACCTTTACTCAACTGAGAGCTGCTACTGTGTATAACTTGTTCTGCAGCCCCGTAGCTAGGTCAGTGTTCCTAATTTACTATACTAAAATATCAACATGGCAGAACACATTTTTGAACTCCAGATTTTCTAAACACTCCTAAGAGGCTATTAAAATAATACAGAACATACCTAGCTGGCAGGGGAGACGCCACGATCACGAAGGTGGTTTTCCCAGGGTGAGGCTCACCCCTTGCCCTCCCAGATGTGCTGACCCCCTGCGATTCCCCCAAATGTGGGAAACTCGACTGCATAATATGTGGTAGTGGGGGACTGCATTCGTGCTCTCCCCTGAAGAAAAAAAAAATTATGTAGAAAAGAACTGTATCTCAGAAACCTAGGCATTAGGAAGGAACCTTGATGAATTCTCTCCGGGAATTTATCAGGGGGTACAGAGATAAGCAGAGGACATGTTAGAACATCAGAGCATATATGGCAGGTGAGGGGAGGCAGAGGTGGAGAGAGGGTCAACATAAGCAAAGAGAAGTCTGGGAGAAGGAACAAAAATCCCAAAACAGCAAAATGGAGCCAAACCTAAGTCATAGGGAAAAAAAGGTTTCATATAACACAGTGTCAAAAAAATAAAGGAACGCACTAAATGCGCAAACTGGTGGCAAGTCAATAGCTTATTGTGACAATATTTAAAGAGGGGAAGGGAGAGAGGGAGAGAGGGAAAGAAACATCAATCAGGTAGGTTTCTTCTCATTTGTTATCTGAAGGTTTTACAGGTGTGATTACTTTAACAAGTGTCTCTCAGAGGAAGGCAGGCAGGCAGGCTTCCACCATGGTTTCAGGATCTGTCTGTGCCAGATAGGCATCCACTCAGCATCCCGGTACCCTTTTGTTTTTGACATGTATGCATCCAGTTGGCTGTCCAGCTGTTCTTTAGTTAGTATGGGGGAGCAAGAGCACCTCTCCTTTCTGTGGAGCTTTGGCCTCTTCCTCCAAAGCACTCTCTTCCCCGACCTATCATACCCTGACCTCTACCACCAATTCCACCATGACCCATAGCTCCGTGCTCTTGAATCTGTCTCCCAAGGACCTCCACAACTTCAAACACCACCTCTTCTTTAAACCCATTGAGGGAGCTATGCCTTGTCTACCTAGAAACAGGCTTTGACCTCAGAGTGACATCCTGCCCCTAAGTAGGGTTCTTGTAGCACATCCCCATACAGTCCTCCTCTGGGCAAACCTCTCTGGGTTACAGGCAGGCCTCGTCCTGATTGTTCCCTGGGCCAGGGCCTCTATAGGCTGGTCTAACTGTGTCTGGATGTTACTGTCACCCAGGTGCTGCTTTAAACTCTTAGCTGTGTGGCATCACCCTGCAGATGCCCAGCCTTCGGACATACGCTTCCACAGCCACTGTCCAGACTTGCATGTAAAGTCTGCTTAAGTTTTAATGCTGTCTAGACAGAGTGTCTATTCTCCATCTACTGGGCCAGTCTTCTCTTTCTAGCGCTGGCTAGCTGCTGTTGCATTGAAGCCCGAACATTCACTGGTATCAGCTGTTTGTGCCTCAGCATATAAGCAAAGTGCTCATTTAGAGACACTTTGGTGGTGCTTTTTAGCACAAATTTTGGTGCTGACTGTGCAGCCATCTTCAAATTCCGAGGATCAAGGAAACAGACACCAGTGCTCCTCTCAGGGGTGTTGTCATGGCACGAGCAGGCAGGTTGGACCAGTCGTGCCTGAGTTGACAGTGGAGGTGCTTGGGTTAACTTGTTTGGCAGTTGGTGCTTGGGTTAACTTGTCCGGCAGTTAGTTAGATGCATAAGTGGTTACAGTTTGTAGGAAAGAAACTTTATTCAAGCAGTCATGAAAGTTACATGAAGGAATATTACAAAAGGCTATGAGAGAAGGGCCTCCTTTAGACTGGGGTCAGGGAAGAGACTTCTCTGGGGGGATGACATTCAGGGACCAGTACAAATAGGAATAAACCATATGACAAGACAAGAAGGGAAATTTCCAGGAAGACAGAGGTAGAAGAAAATTTAGTCTGTTTGAGGAACTGAAAGAAGATCTGTGACATGAAGTGTAACGTAGAGAGAGGGGCTCTCTACACTGGTACATAGGAGGCAAGCTGGGCTTTGTGGACCTGTAGGCAGCCTATACCTGAGTTTTATCCCAAGTGAAGGATTATGAGTCAGGGAGGGACACGATCTAATCTGTCATAGGCTTTTTCAGGCTGCTACTTGTGAATTATATGAAGGGAGGTACAAAAGCGGAAGTAGCAAGACCAGCAAGAGGCTGACATAGTAATTCAGGCAAGAGAGTGGCCAAGTCTTTGACTTTGAAAAGCGGTCACACAGTATCTCTGGTCCCACCTGCTGTTCTAAAACTTGATCATTTTCTGTGAAGAGGCGGAGTCTATTTCCTTCCCCTTAAACTTTAAACCAGATTGTTGGGTTTAAGATTGTTGGTCAGCCTCCATAAATGGGATGTGGGGAAGTGAAAGTGCTTGATTCTCAGCAAGATAAGAAAGGCAACCAACTTCTGCCTACATGCACACATAGTCCTGTCCTGCAATCCCATATGCTCACCCTGGGAACCAGCGTCCCCACTGTGATGCTCACACCAGTCTGTATGGAGAGACCTCTGGGAGGAGCCCATGTGAAAACCTCAGGTTCCAAACAGGAGCAGCATGGACCACCAGACACAACTGTAGCCGCAGTGACTGTGGCGCTGATATGAGTTGCCCCTGTAATGCCTTGTCTCAATTCCTGACCCGCAGAATCCATGAGCATGTTTTACCCTCTTAAATTCTGGGGTCATACTCTGGTTTCTCTTCAGATCATATAAATCCTTCACCTTTTACTAAAGACTTCCATGGAGAGGAGCCACTCTGAGTCTTAACCCAATTTTTTGAGGTCTTGTTTTGGCAAGGCGAAAGAAAAAAAATATTCTGCGGTCAGATGTTATGCAGCCAGAGAACCTGGAACAAGAGGACAGTGGCTGGAACTGTGTCGTGACAGTGGACGTGGAAAAAAAGTGGACCTATCTGAGATGTTGAAAGGAAATAAAATTAACAAGACAGTCATGGAAAGGACAGAAAACTTAATTACAAAGGTTTGAGGGAAGGCCCAGATGGAATACATTTTTAAAAACCTTTCTTTACATTTTTAATGATGCATTTCCTCTTGAGAGCTTTGTTCATTTGTTTTAATAACTTCATAAACATTTAATACACATTGGTAAATGTATTAGGGTCATATCCTCTTGTGGATTGTTCCCTTTATCATTATGTAGTGTCTTTCTGTGTCTCTTACATAGCCTTGGTTTTAAAGTCTGTTTTGTCAAATATAAGCATTGCTACCCCAGCTTTTTTTCCATTTCCATTTGCATGAAATATCTTTTTCCATCCCTTTACTTTTAGCCTGTGTGTATCTTTCAATCCGAAATGGGTCTCCTGGAGGCAGCATATATCCATTATCCATTCAGCTACCCTATGTCTTTTGGTTGGAGCATTTAAGCCATTTACATTTAAGATAATTATTGACAAATGTGTATTTAGTGTCATTTTATTGTTAGACTATTTTACTCTTTTTTCCCCCTCTCTTCTTCCTCTTAAAGCAAGTCCTTTAACATTTGTTGCAGGACTGGTTTGTTGTTAACAAACTCCTTTAGCTTTTTCTTGCCTGGGAAGTTCCTTATTTCTCCTTCGATTTTAAATGATAGCCTTGCTGGGTAAAGTAGCCTTCATTGTAGGTTCTTGCTTTTCATCACCTTGAATATTTTACACCACTCCCTTCTGGCCTGACATGTTTCTGTTGAGAAATCAGATGACAGTCTAATTGGTGCTCCCTTGTCTGTAAATACCTGCTTTTCTTTTGCTGCATTTAGGATTCTCTCCTTGTCTTTAAGCCTTGCCATTTTAATTATGATGTGCCTTCGTGTAGTTCTCTTTGGATTCAACTTGTTCGGTATTCTCTGAGCTTCTTGGACTTGTGTGTCTTTTTCCTTCACCAAGTTAGGGAAGTTTTTGGTCATTATTTCTTCAACTAGGTTGTCAGTCCCTTGCCGCTCTCGTCTTCTTCTGGTTTTCTCATGATGTGGATGTTGTTATGCTTTGTGTTGTCCCCAAAATTTCTTAAGCTCTCCTCACTTTTTAAAATTCTTTTTTCTTTCTGCTGCTCTGCTTGGGTGTTTTTTTCTACCTTGTTTTCCAAATCTTTGATTTGATCCTCTGTTTCATCTACCCTGTTTATTCCTTCCAGTCTATTATTTATTTTAGATATTGCATTCTTTATTTCTAACTGGTCCTTTTTTATGGTTTCTCTGTCTTTTTTCATACTGTTAAGTATCCTTATAATCATTACTCTAAACTCTCTAATAAATTGCGGTCTCCATTTCATCTAGTTCTTCTGGAGAACTCTCTTGTTCTCTCATTTGGGGCCTGTTTCTTTGTCTTCCCATTTTGGCTACCTCTTTGTGTTTGTTTCTATGTATTAGGTAGATCTGCAAAGACTCTGGTTCAGACTTATGTCAAACCCTGCCTGTGATAGGTCCTGGGCAACCTGTTTGGAGCTATCAGCGATCCACAGCTTGTGGCTCCCTCTGCTGGGCATGGGTGTGTTCAGAAAGAACCAGGCTGCACACCAAGACCAGCTGTAACCAGCACCAGGCCTAGTGGAGGGTCAGCTAAAGTCTCAGAGCTCCCAGAGACCCACCTCTGCTGCAGGCTTTCTGCAGGGGTGTCCAACCCATGGCCCATGGGCTACATAATGCCCAGGATAGCTGTGAATGTGGCTCAACACAAAATCATGAATTTACTTAAAACCTTTTTTTTACTCATCAGTATTCATTAGTGTTTGTATATTTAATGTGTGCCTCAGGACAACTGTTCTTCTTGCAGTGTGGCCCAGAGACACCAAAAAGTTGGACACCCCTGCGTACGGTTAATCAGTGAATATCTTCCAGCTGTACTCCTCAGCATCGGGGCTTAAGCACCATGGGATGAGGCACAGTAATTCCTGCAGGTGGGGCTATTGCTTCCTCTCAGGTTGATGCCACCTGGAGAGGAGTGCTCTGCCTGAGAAAGACGGCCTCTGTACTATGGGGGATGACTCCGCGCAGGGATCCTGGCGGCTGCTCCTTCAGCTCTACCCCCAGAGCCACCAGCCCCAGGTTCCCCTCATGTCTCTAGTCCACTCTGCCCTCTCTCTGCTGGAGCCCAGGATAAGTGGCTGCAAATGGAATTTTGTGCATTGGCTCTTTAGAAGGCTCTCCGTGTCTCCAGCTGTCTCCCTGGTGGACAGAAATACTGCTGCTTTTCATAGCCATATATTATTTTGAGTTCCTTTCCCAGTTCTGGTGCTATAAGCTGGGGAGCCCAGCTTGGGGTTGAGACCCCACACTTCTCAGGGGGAACCCCCGATTGCTGAAATATTTCTCTAGGACTCCTGCTGACACCTGTGGGGAAGCCCAGCCAGCCCTCTTGTGCCTCCTCTGCACGCCCTACCAGTCACATTGTGGTGATGTGGCTTCTTCCATCTGTCTGTGGTTATAAGGCTTCTCTCCAGCAATTGTTCGGTTGATTATTCAGGATGATTTCTCTACAATTTAGTCGTAATTCCAGATTGGTCCTGGGAGGACATTAGTGTAGCTTCCACTTACTCCTCTGCCATCTTGGGCGTCTCTCAGGGATTGGTAAAACTTGATTTTTTTCATGCATTAACATGTTGGCATGGATAAAGATTGAGACCACGTTTTCTTTTTGATAAAGAAAATGGAGTCACCTGAACACTAAGAGTGGGAGTTCCCGAGGAGGAAAGGAGAAAGAAGTACAGATGGTGCCTCCATAACTACTCTGGTGTCAGCCCTTCCTTTCAACCTTGCTGCTGTTAATGGTGATGGTACTGGTGCTATTGTTATTAATGACACCAGTGGCTAACATTCGTGGTGGCAGGCATCACAGGTATTAGCCCATCTTGTCCTCACAATAAGCATGGGAAGCAAGTGCCATCATTGTTCCTTTTACAGGAACCAAACAGGAGGGAGTTGAAGTTGTATAAGGTCACATGGCTGGTAGCATTAGTGTGGGGACCCACACTCAGCTCTATGTGGCTGCAGACTGTTCCTCACCCTGACTCCATCTTCACAGATGGCCTCGTGTCCCTCACAACTTCAAAAGTCTTAATGAGCGGAACTCTCTGCTCTCTAGAACTTGAAAGCCTGAGCTTAAGGAGGGTATGTTTGTGTCTCTGCTAAGGGCATGTGGCAGAGACCCTAACTGCCTCCCAATTTTACTTCTTTTCTAGGGTAGTGTGGCTAAGCTGTGGTCAGTGGGACTTGAATGGAAATGGTACATTTGCCTTCTTAAGAAAGGGGTGTGACTTCTACCCTCGTCCAGTTCTCTGGCTGATGAGCAATCCTGGACCCCAGAGAAGAGGGCCCTGTGCTCAGGACGGCAGAACCGCCAGGAGTCTGCCTCAGTGACCTAGCTCACCCCAGGTTGGCTTTGCCCAGGCTCTTACGTGTGAGAGAAGTAAACATGTGTTTATGCCACTGTTATTTTTTGTCTTAGTATGGAGCAGAATTTATATTCTAAGGTAGGCTACCAAGAAATTGTGAATAGAGTGCTATGGAGTCTCTGAGAAGAAACAATTATTTTTTGGAGTGTAT
>PVJD01018264.1:0-15021 GCA_004026545.1 Mormoops blainvillei | reverse complement strand
CATAAAAATCATGAGTAGAATTTGTGCAGAATCGACAAGCTGCTCTTCTCTAATCACCTAGACCATTTTCTTTCGAATAGAAACAAACTGAAAAATGTGGTAATTTTCAAGTGTAAAGGCAGAAAGGCACTTAGCACAGCTTGAAGATTCAAATTATTCTAGAAACAACGCTGCCGTACTTGGCTTTAATTTGAATTTCGGCTCTTAGAGATGGATTTAGAGTCTAGCCTCATGACCACTGCTGACTTCACAAGGGCCTGTGAATGGCAAGCGGCGTGGGATGCAGAGCCTGTCTGTTCCCTTCTTTTCCTCTCCCTCTGCCTGCTTCATCCCCGTCGCTGTATCTTGTATGGTGAGCCAGTCCAGGACGCACTCACAATGTCTGCTCCGGGAGGGCAGAAGGAATCTTTGGAAGTCATTTATTCAAATCCTTGTCACTAGATGGAAATAAACAGACATCATTCCATATAAATTCACTTTTATTCATATTTAAATATTTAGGTTGTTTACTAGAATGTTGGGTCCTCTGATTCAATTAAGAGGGCACAGAGAACAGACAGCAAGACATTTGGGTAGTTATTAAAGGCCCCGAGAATACATAGGGTAGATCTGCAGCCACTACAGAGAAAATAAGAAACTGCAGGGTAGAAAGGGGGGCAATGCGTGTGCTGATTTGGCTTTACTAAAGGAAATCCCAGGATTTGAGAAGCTCAGGGTAGAAATGGAGTGTCTTAGGATACGATGAATGCTTAGTCACCTAGGTGTTTGTGGAAAACAGAACCAATAAAATGGCTTGGTCTGGTCAAGATGGAATAAAGTATAAAAAACAAAATGGAGTCAGTCATGTCAACCAAGATGGCTGCCAGTCAGGCATGACACTTTGGTTCAAGAGGGAAACTACCTAAGTCATGCTAGACACATCTGGCAAGGAGACTCACTTAAGACATCTGCACATGTGGTCAGAGCAGACACATCTGCAGAGCAGGACTACCTACAGATAGGCTCCTGGGGAAATTCCACACTTGCCAGCAGGGGTGTGAAGCAGAACAGCCAATACCACCCATAGGCCCCTGGGCTAATTCCCCACTTGGCACCAGGGGTGCCAAAGCATTTATCAAAAAGACCCAGAAAGGTGGAACACACCGCTTTCAAGGTATAACTGAGGCAGGCTCCAGACCACTGCTGACGAGCCAAGCCCCGCACACCAGAGTGCTGCTCTACGCCACACTAATCTCCCCTGGCATCAGCCACGGGTGGCTCTGCGCTGCTGGGCTGAGGACTTCATCTGCCCTGCCACCCACCTGGCTCCAGATATTCTTCCTTCCAAGATTCTGACAACTCCCTTGCCCACCATGCTGTCTCCCAGACCTGCAGACTGAGACTCTGGGACTTGGGTTCATTATCCCCCATTGATTGCTCTGTGTGTGTGTTTGTGTGTGTGTGTGTGTGTATTACATTTCTCTTAGACTGTTACAGTGTGAATAGTATGTTGATGTTCTCATTTCAGTGAACCTGCATTCAACAAAAACTGAGCGAACAGCAGAGTGACTGTGTGTGACTCTTGTCTATTCCTTGATGCTGGGCTGCCCAGCAGGCAGCTAGCCAAGCAGTTGCCTGGCTGACTTATAGGAAAGACTATATCATGAACAGACGCCCGTGACAGTGTTCCAATAGAGTATAGATGGATAACTCTGGCAAAAGAGATTCAATAAAGAATTCAAGAAACAGAAGCAAGATGATCTTTACGGGTCCTTGCAGCCTGCAAGTTCTATAAGCGCAAAGGTGGCCCTCTGTGATATTGGGTCACCAGGTCATTGTTGCCATAAATGCTATGTTTTTTAAAATTCTATTTATTATTCATGTTAAATCCAATCTTTCCTTTGGACTTCCCCATCCTCCCAGTAACATAAATCTCAAAGTCTGAGTCATTGATGTATCAGCCTCTCTCTTTCTTTCTCACACTCATCTCTTCCTCATCATCAACTTGTTCATTTTTTAAAAATTAAAATACTCTTTTATCCAGTCTTTATTTTTATTAAAGTTATACATGCACACAGTTTAAGTCAACTGGTTTTGTAAGACTTGTGAGATCAAGAGTCTCCCATACCATTCCTTTCCTGTTGGCTGTTTCATTTGGTATATATCACCATATTTCTAAGTAGAAGGTTCATATTTCTAGTATTAATTTTTTTAGCATGATTTATTGACTTCCCACTAAGAAGATGAGATTTAGTTCTTTTTCACCCATTTCCTTAGTTTCTTTTTCTTCTCCGCCCCCATTAGAACTTAGGTTAAAGAATTGTTCAGTTTTATGTTAATTTGACTACTTAAGGTGAGGTACATAGTATGTACTTTCCTTCCCGACTTTTTATTTTCCTGAGTTAGTAACTATGTTTTTTGTTCGCATATGTGTTTTCTATGTATATATTCATCATTAATTCAACTCAAAACTCTTCTACGTTTTCCCAAGTTTTCTCACTTCTTGATTTAGATGTATCAGGTGATCAGTGAGTTTCATCTTTTTGAAGAAATGCTCTCCCGGCTTGTTTTGGCTTGTGCTGGCCTGCTGCATTCTGGGCCGCCGGCCCCTATGGCTGGGGCACAGCTGACATGCTGAGATTTCCCTTGTCCCGGTGATCCTTTTTCCTCCAGAGTGTGTATTTAATGCATTATTTTCTGGTTTTCAAGGTTAATGTAGAGAAATTAAGCACATTCTGATTCTTGAAACTTTGTGTATGGGCTGTGTTTTTCTCTCTCTCACCCCTTTGGAAATTTATAAGGTTTTCTTTTCTTATTCCTCAATGTTTTAAAATTTTTCAGTGATATCTATTATTATCTGCTGTGCGGGCTCTTTGGATTTGGTCTTTAAAATCTAGAAAACCATGTTTTTAGTCCTGCGTTATTTTCTTGAATTAATTATTTAACAATTTCCTCTGCTTTATTTTCTCTTTTCTCTTTCTAGGAACTCTACCATTTCAGTGGTAGGTTTCCTGAGCTAGCTCTTTTGGGTTCCTGTCCTTCCACTCACATTAAAAAAACAATTATTTACCTTTTTACTCTCCTCTCTGGAAGATTTTCCCACCTTTATTTTCCAAACTGTACACTGCACTTTTCTTCTCTCCTACCCAATATTTAATGAGTTTTATTTTGACTCTTCTTTTCTCTATTTTATTTTAATAACATTCTGATTTTATTTCATGGATGTGATATTACCATTTATTTCTCTGAGTTTTTTAACATTAGTTCTCTTCCCCTTGCTCCCCAGAGTCCATTTTCCCCAAGCTGCTTTTGAAAATTAATTAGCTAATTAATTAATTAAGTTTTGGTTTCTACCCTTTGTGATAGATGCTTTTCTCATGTGTCTAATGATCCTTATATGTAAGGGTCAGAAGTTTGACTTGACTGCAAAATCTGAGTGGCTGGTTGGTGGTTGTCATCAAGGGCAGGCGTTATAGGATGACCCTGACATCCTGATTCAGGGAATTGGAATGTGGCTCAGTTGGCCTTTTTTTTTTTTTTTTTTAAATCATGGTGGCTTAGGAAAGATTTTTATTTAAGTCTTTACATCTAACATTTTTTTTTCAAGTTGTATGAAGACCAAGTGAGATGGCAAATGTAAAAATATTTGGAAGAGAAAAAGGCCTCTCAAAAGGAATTTATTTTATATTTATTATTATGCTATGCT
The DNA here is from genome assembly GCA_004026545.1 of Mormoops blainvillei. NCBI lineage: Eukaryota > Metazoa > Chordata > Mammalia > Chiroptera > Mormoopidae > Mormoops > Mormoops blainvillei. The sequence continues at coordinate 11,336 of PVJD01018264.1, read as the reverse complement.
TTCTTTGGCCCTCATGTTAAGCTCCACTAATTTCTTTATTTGTAGGAAAAGAGAACTAGTTCAGACATATTAGCTAATGATCTAATCAGTGCCAATATAATGAGGTGAATTAGTTTTTGCTACATACAACACTCCATGGGATGTCTGCTGGACCACTTCCAGATATTCTTCATGTGTTTCTGGAAAGTTTTTCCTTATTTATTACATTGCTCAGTATTTGTCCTCATTGAGCCTTAATGAGTCATTAAGTATAAGAAATTACTTAATAGGAGGGATCGAGATGGCAGAGGAGTAAATGGAAGTCACACTGACCTCCTCCCAGGACCAATCTGGAATTACAACTAAATTATGGAGAAATCATCCAGAATAAACAACTGAACAATAGCAAGAGGGAAGTCTTTTAACCACGGACAGACAGAAGAATCAGTTCAGCACAACCTGACTGGTAAAGAGTGGGGCGGAGACGCTAGAAGCAGAGGCAGATTAAGGTTGGTTGAGGCCCTGGGCGCAGAAGAAAATATTGGGCCCCTTAAAAAAAAAAGAGAGAGAGAGACAGGGAGAATAAAAATACATGCCTTCAGAAGTCGGGGCCCAGGGAGCGCACCTGGTGCGCCTGCGGTTAAATCTGCCTCTGGCTAGAAGGCTGGCTGGGCACCCTCAGGTGGCAGCGCCAGAGGGATATAAGTGGCCAGTTGGATCCCACTGAGAAAAGTAGAGTCTAAACCATAAACGAGGATCCCCAGCCTAGAGCACCAGAGCCCAAAAAGTACACAGATAACAGCCAGCTGCGAAAAGTGGCAGGGCTGCTCTCTGCTGGAGACAGGCAGCTGGTGACTGAAAGAGCCATTTAAAGGGCCAACGCATAAATTTTCATCTGCAGCCACTTACTCTGGGCTCTGGCAAAGGTGGGGGTGGAGTGGGCTAGAGATGCCTGAGGAGAGACTGGGGGTGGAGGCTTTGGGGAGAGAACTGAGAAAGTAGCCGCAGGGATCCCAGTGCTGAGTCACCCCCCCTGTGTCAGCAGCCATCTTGCTCAGGCAGACCACGCCCCTGAGTGGCAGCCTGAGAGGAAACAATAGCCCTGCCGCCAGGAGGGGTCTGCCCTGGCCTTGTGGTGCTTAAGCCTGACTGCTGAGTGCTGAGTGGCAGCCACAGACTGTAGATTTCTGCAAAGGGCGGGGTGGGGCAGAGTGGGCTAGAGGTGCTTGAGGAGAGACTGGGGATGGAGACTTTGGGGAGAGAACTGGGAGAGTAGCCTCCAGGATCCTGGTGCTGAATCATCCCCCATAAGGCAGCAGCCCTTGAGCTCACACAGACCTCTCCCCTCCCAGCAGCAGCCTGAGGGGAGCATTAGCCCCACTCCCAGGAGGGATTCTGCCCCGCCCTATGGTGCTTAAGCCTGACTGCTGAGCTCAGAGTGACTAGATCAACAACTGAAGGAGACAGCCACAGACAGTAGATCATGGCAAGTCTTGAACAGGCTGGTTAAGGTTAGACAGGATCAACATCTGTCATCATCAGAAGTGGATTGAGAAAGAAAATATAGCAGTAGATACTAGAGGCTACTGAGACAAAATCCACTGTGGTCTTCTCCATGATTTACGATATTTTCTTTACTACATAGCTTTTTAACATTCATTTCTTGTCCATCAAGTTGGTGCATATTAAGTCACTAGGTTTTATACTATAGTTTATTTCTCTGCTTTGTTATAATAGTCTTAACCTCTTTGCAGCCTTATTAATACTGGTTCATTTGCTGTTGATAGTGGGATTGCAGGGGGGAGTTATTTTTTGTGGTTGTGGATTTGTTTCCTGGGCTTTGTGCCTTTGCTTTGGCAGCCTAATAATGGGAAGATAAAGAAACAAACCCCCAATCAAAATGAAAGGAGGAATCCCTAGAAAGACAACTAAATGAAATAGAGGCAAATAAACTATCAGATATTAAGTTCAAAACAATGAACTTATAAGGTAGCTCAACGAACTCAAATAGCTCAGAATTACAAAAACTACAGGGAAACTACAAGGAACTTACTGCAAACTATATCAGCATGAAAAAGGACATAGAAACTATTAACAAGAACCAAGAAAAAATAAACAATACAATTTCTGAATTGTGTGAAGAACACAGTAGAATCAAAAGTAGGCTAGATGAAGCAGAGGATTGAATCAGTGAACTGGAAGACATGGTAGGAAAAAACTCCCAGAAAGAGCAAGAAAATGAAAAAAGGCTCAAAAAGAATGAAGAGGGTTTAAGGGAAATGCAGGACAACATAAAACATAATAATATCCGTATAATAGGAATTCCAAAAGGAGAAGAAGAGGAGCAAGGGATAGAAAACCTGTTTGAAAAAGTAATGATGGAAAACTTTCCTTATTTGAGGAAAGTCACACAAGTCCAGGAAGCACAGAGGGTCCCAATCAAGAGGAACTAAAGAGACCCACTCCAAGACACATCATAATTAAAATGGCAGATATCAAGGACAAAGAGAGAATCTTAAAGGCAGCAAGGGAGAAACACAAAGTAACATACAAAAGAGCCCCGATAAGGCTAGCAGCTGACTTCTCCATAGAAACACTACAAGTCAGAAGGGAATGGCAAGATATATTCTGAATAATGAAAAGCAAAGGCCTGCAACCAAGACAACTCTACCCAGCAAGGTCCTCATTTAAAATGGAAGGTGAAATAAGGAGTTTCCCAGACAAAAGAAGGCTAAAAGAATATACCTTTCCCAAACCAGTACTGCAAGATATGCTAAAGGGACTCTTTAAAAAGATGAAGAAAAAGAGTATGAGAGAGAAGAACACAAGTACAAAGGGAAAAAATGAATAAGTACCTAATAATAGTAACTTTAAATGTAAATGGATTAAATGTTCCCATTAAAAGACATAGAATAGCTGAATGGATAAGAAAATAGGACCCACACATATGCTGCCTACAAGATACTCACCTGAGAACAAAAGACCTACACAGAATGAAAATGAAGTGTTGGAAAAAATATTCCAAGCAAATGGATGGAAAAAAAAAGCCAGGGTAGCAATACTTATATCAGAAAAAATAGACTTCTAAACAAAGGCCATAAAAAGAGACACAGAAGGACACTTCATAATGCTCAAAGGAAGAATCCATCAAGAAGACATAAACATTGTAAACCTATATGCACCCCACATAGGAGCACCCAAATATATAAGGAAAATCCTGAAGGACTTCATAAAGATGTAGACATCAACATACTTATAGTAGGGGATTTTAACACTCCACTGGCAACAATGGATAGATCTTCCAAACAAAAGATCAACATGGATATTGTGGAACTGAATAACGCATTAGATCAAATGGACCTAACTGATATATATAGAACCTTTCATCCCAAAGAAGCAAATTACACATTCCTTTCAAATGCACATGGAACATTTTCCAAGATAGCCAAGGTAGACCACATGATAGGACACAAAACAAGCCTCAACAAATTTAAGAAAACTGAAATCATATCAAGCATTTTCTCAGACCACAAGGGCTTAAAAATAGAAACCAACCTCAAGGAAAAAACTCAAAAAACTCATTCAAACTCATGGAGACTGAATAGGATGCTATTAAACAATGAATGGGTCAATATGAGATCAAAGAAGATATCAAAAAGTTTCTGGAAACAAATGAAAATGAACACACAACAGTCCAAAACCTATGGGACACAATGAAGGCAGTCCTGAGAGGAAAGGTCATAGCAATACAGGCCTACCTAAAAAGATAGAAACATTTCAAATAAAGAACCTAACCCTATGTCTAGAAGACCTGGAGAAATAACAACAAACAAATCCCAGAGCGAGCAGAAGGAAGGAAATAATCAAGATCAGAACAGAATTGAATGACAGAGAGACTAAAAGAACAATTCAAAGGATCAATCAATCCAGGAGCTGGTTCTTTGAAAAGATAAACAAAATTGACAAGCCTTTAAGCAGACTCATCAAGAAAAAAAGAGAGAGGACCCAAATAAATAACATCAGAAATGAAAGAGAAGGAATTGCAACTGATACTACAGAAATACAAAGGATTGTAAGAAATTACTGTGAATAACTATATGCCAAGAAATTTGAAAGCCTGGGTGAAATAGACAAATTTCTCAAAAAATATAATCTTTCAAAACTGAATGAAGAAGAAGCAGAAAGCCAAACAGACCAATAACAGCTGGTGAAATTGAAGCAAAAATAAAAAAACTGCAAGCACACAAAAGCCCTGGACCAGATGGTTTCACAGGAGAATTTTACAAAACATTTAAAGAATCCCTGTCCTTCTCAGATTATTCCAAAGAATCCAAGAAGAGAGAAGACTCCCAAACTCTTTTTATGAGGCCAGCATCATCCTAATCCCAAAACCAGATAAAGACACAACAAAGAAGGAAAACTACAGGCCAATATCGCTGATGAACATAGATGCTAAAATCCTCAACAGAATATTGGCGAACTGCATCCAGCAATACATTCAAAAGATCATACACTATGATCAAGTGGGATTCATCCCAAGGATGCAAAGATGGTACAATATTCACAAATCAGTAAAGGTAATACATCACATAAACAAAAGGAAAGTCAGAAATCACATGATCATATCAATATATGCGGAAAAAGCATTTGATAAGGTATGGTACCCATTTATGATAAAAACTCTCAGCAACGTGGGAATAAAGGGGGCATACCTCAACATAATAAAGGCTACATATGAGAAACCTACATCCAACATTATACTGAATGGGAAAAAACTAAAGGCTTTCCCACTAAGATCGGGAACAGGACAAGGATGTCTGCTTTCACTACTTTTATTCAACACAGTATTAGAAGTCCTAGCCACATCCATCAGACAAGAAAAAGAAATAAAAGGCATCCAAACTAGAAAGGAGGAAGTAAAACTGTCATTGTTTGCAGATGACATGATATAGTGTACATAGAAAACCCCATAGGATCCACCAAAAAACGACTTGACCTAATAAGTGAATTTATCAAAACAGCAGGATATAAAGTCAATATTCAGAAACTGAAGACATTTTTGTACACCAACAATGAAATATCAGAAGCAGAAATCAGGGGGAAAAACTCCATTTACTATAATAACAAGAAAAATAAAATAAAGTACCTAGGAATAAACTTAGCCAAGGAGGTTAAAGACCTACACTCAGAAAACTACACAACACTGAAGAAAGAAATTAAGGAAGACACAAATAAATGGGCACATATACCATATTTGTGGATTGGAAGAATTAACATCATCAAAATGTCCGTACTACCGAAAGCAATTTATACATCCAACGCAATCCCTATTAAAATACCAATGACATATTTCACAGATATACAACAAACATTTCAAAAATTTATATGGAATCATAAATGACCCCGAATAGCTGCAGTAATTTTGAGAAAGAAGAACAAAGTAGGAGGGATCACAATATCTAACATCAAACTGTATCATAAGGTCACTGTAATCAAAACAGTCTGGTACTGTCACAAGAACAGACACATAGATCAATGGAACAGAATAGAGAGCCCAGAAATAGACCCAGGTCTCTATGGTCAATTAATATTTGACAAAGGGGACAGAAGCACAAAATGGGGTAGAAATAGCCTCTTCAACAAATGGTGTTGTGAGATCTGGACAGCTACATGCAAAAAAAATGAAATTTGACCACCAACTTACACCACACACAAAAGTTAACTCAAGATAGATAAAAGAAATATCAGTTGTGACACCATAAAAGTCCTAGAGGAGAACATGGGCAGGAAAATCTCAGATATTCCATGCAGCAATATTTTCACCAATATATCCCCTAGAACAAGGGACATAAAGGAAAGAATAAGCAAATGGGGCTTCATCAAAAGAAGAAGCTTCTGCACAGCTAAAGAAAGCATCAGCAAAATGAAAAGGGGACCCACCCTATGGGAAAATATATTTGCCAAAGATACCTTGGACAAGGGTTTGATGTCCAAAATATATAAAGAATTCACACGACTCCACTCCAGGAAGACAAACAACCCAATTAAAAAATGGGCAAAGGACCTGAACAGACACTTCTCCAAGGACGACATACACAGGGTCCAGAGACAATGAAAGGATGCTCAGCCTCACTAGGCATCAGAGAGATGCAAATTAAAATCACAATGAGATACCACTTCACACCAGCCAGAACGACCATCATAAACAAATCAAGAAACAACAAGTGCTGGAGAGGATGTGGAGAAAAGGGAACCCTAGTACACTGTTGGTGGGAATGCAGGCTGGTGCAGCCACTGTGGAAAACAGTATGGAATTTCCTCAAAACACTAAACATGGAACTGCCTTTTGACCTGGCAGTTCCACTGCTGGGATTATATCCTAAGAATCCTGAAACACCAATTCTAAAGAACCTGTGCATCCTAGTGTTCACAGCAGCACAATTTACAATAGCCAAGAATTGGAAGCAACCTGAGTGCCCAACAGTAAATGAGTGGATCAAAAAACTATGGTACATTTACACAATGGAATACTATGCAGCAGAAAGAAAGAAAGAGCTACTGCCCTTCACAACAGCATGGATAGAACTGGAGAGTATTATGCTAAGTGAAATAAGCCAGGTGGTGAAAGACAGATACTGTATGATCTCATCTATAAGTGGAACATAATCAATGAAATAAATAGGCAAGCAAAATATAACCAACAACATCGAAATAAAAAACAAACTGACAGTAACCAGAGGGGAAGCAGGTGGGGGATAACAGGGAAAAAGGAGGGGAAGGGTCATCAAGGAACATGCATAAAGGACCCATCAACAAAGCCAAATGGCGGAAGGAATGAGTGTGGGAGGTGGGGAGAGGTGGGGCTGGGGAAAGTGGTGGCAGGAAAATGTTGACGTGAGGATGATAGGATGGGGTGCAGGGCAGAGGGGATAAGGGGAGAAAAAAAGGAGACAACTGTAATAGCATAATCAATAAAATATACAAAAAAAGAAATTACTTAATGAATGTCAAGGTTAATTAGTTTTTGAAAGCATACATGATTCATTAAGAAGATCTCTGTGAAGTTCAATAAAACAAATATGGTAGGACATTTTGGAAGTTAATAAAAGATCTTTCTGGTTCATAGATTGCAAATACTCTCAGGCTCTTATAACAGTGAAATCTTCACCTTGCCAGTGTGAATGATTCTGAAATATCTTCTTGTGCTTTCCTAGATAATTAAAAAGGACTTTTATTTATTCACCTTTTGCTGTAAATTAACAATTTAGGAAATATCAATAATAAGGGATAGTCATTCCCATGTTGATCTCATTTACTGCTCCATGTTATAATGCTCCCAGCAAGCAGAAAAATATTATATCCAATCCATTTGAGTGATGTACCCGAAAGTTCAGTTTCATCTCTGAAGTGAATACGTATTGTGTGTAACGAAACTCTCAGAGCAGTTGTGCAGAGTGGAAAGGCCAAATAATTTAGAATCAAATTTTTCAAGTTACATTGTTCAAAAATTATATATTTTAGTTTTTTATTCTACATCATACTCATAATTCAAAACTGAGCTCAAATGTCACATCCCATGCCCCAGTTCCTTTCTTCCCTTCTGCCTGGCAGAATTAGACTCCCTCCCCTGGGCTCAAACAGCCCCTTCCCCTTTCCTCTAAAATAGAACTTACAACATGGTATTGTAAATTTTTGGTGTCCTGGAGGAAAATATTTTTCTATAACTCATCTTTGAACCCCATATGCCCATCAGAGTGCTTGGCCCACCACGGGAGCTCAGCATGTTTGTTGAATGAATAATGCCAATTCCCCCAAAGCACATGAATTCATTTCATGTGGAAAAATTTCATGTTCTAATGTGAATTACTGAGCTTCTGTCACAAATCCAAAATTTCAGAGGCTTACCAAAACAGAACTTTATTTTTTATTCATGGAACAGCAATATGCTTGTTCCTGGTCAGCAGGTGGGTGGCTTTCAAAGATTCATCCTCTTTTCTCATAGCTCTGCCTTTCCCTCGAGCTGCAGAGTCCTGAATTTGTGTTGCCCTACATCTTTGTGATAGAAATTCCTGGACATACCCATATAATACAACGTGAGGCAAATCACTTGTCTCTCATTAATTTATGAAACTAATATTTATTTGAGAGTTACTATATGCAGGACAATGTCCTAGGCACTTAGTATGGAATAGTGAACAAAACGAAGGTCCTTGCCCTGGTGGAACATATTGTACATTTTATTGCAGATGGACAATAAATAGTAAGTTAAACAAATGAAATCATATAGTATGTTAGAAGGTGATAATTGCTAGGGAAAAATAAAAGGTAGGCCGAGGTAAAGGAGATGAGGAGTCTCTAGAAGGCTCACCGCTTGCTGACCTTACAAGAATTTGAAGGAGGGCTGTTTTGAGGTCAGATGAGACGGAATATCGTGAGATCTCTGTCAGCCATAACTGGCAGCCAGATATGTGCTTACTACATATACTCATTCAAAAAGCTCACCATCTCGTCTTCATCGTCAGGCATTTCCTAGCTTCCTATTTACCGGACCAGGCGAACACGTGGATGTGGGCTCCAGACCTCAAAGCCATCTTCCTTTTCAATCATCGTTTCCCATACTTACTACTTGCTCCCCCTGGCTTAAGACATGAAAACAATTTTTAATTCTTTGTTTGACTTACACAAATTATTAAGTTTCTGCTGTGCCAAGTGCTGAGCTTGGGGCTTGGATCGCCCCAGCCGACCAGACCCCACATCCGGCCAGCAGAGTGACTTTTTGGTCTGCATTTTGTGTCCTGTGGGCAGCCACCCCCCCCTTATAGGACCTCTCTGCCCTGTGCTTATTTCCCTGGCTGTGCTTTGAGACGCCATCAACTTTCGCTCGGCTCACAACTTTCCATTTTCTCTCCTTTACTCCCCAAGAGAGCCGCACTGCTCCAGGCAAGCCTGTTCTCTCCACCCAAAGCTATTAGCCGATCTTCCCTTTATCCCATTTCTTTCTTTGGAAATGCCTTGCCCTACTCCCATTGTTTTTTAGGGCTTAGTTCTAAAGTCACTTGTTTTGAGACTTAGTGATCACCTCCAGCCCACTGTTATCAGTCCATCATTTATTTGTCTCTCTTCAGTCCCCTATGTAAAGGGCTATATTACCTTACATAGGCCTATGTGTTGCTTTGTAGCTATTGTTACTACTCTACTCCTCCTTTAAACACCACTTTAATCATGATCACCTCCTCCCTGTATCCTACTGCTCTCAGTCTGAAACACACTGTTCCCCTGGAGGCTTTCACCACTTCTGTCCCTCAAGCAGCACGGGCTCACAGTGATTTTAAAGTTGTTTCCTCCCTTGTATCAATTTGGTGTACTCAACTCACCTGAATCTGTAGGTTCTGCCCATCTTTCAAGGCCCATCCATGTCTATCATCCACCTTGAAAACATCCTTGATTTACAAACTTGATATTTGGACTCAGAAGCCAAAGAGCCACTTGTTTTCCCTTCTTCACTGGTTTTGTCTTTGAACCCTTGCTTTAAAAAAAAGGAAAGAAAGAACGAGGAATGAAGCACTTAATTATATACTACTGTACAACATTTACTAGCGCTTTAGTTATGGTCGTATTACTTCTTAATTAGCTTATAAGCTTCTTAAATTATAATATTTCCGCATATTCCACAAAAGCCACCACTCCCCTAACTGAGCCCAGGAGTCTGTCCCTCTGCTTAGCCATGAGTGGTAATGTTGGAATTCGCCTGAAAAGAGTTCGTAGGGAAGTTGAAACCAGGAAAGTTGGTGTTCATGCTGCCTGTCACTGCCAGAACCAGCAAACAGAGGCAAGGACTGGATCTGAATGGGCGCTTTTTCAGAGGCCAGTGATCTGAGGAGATGGTGGGCTATGTACCCTCAAAAACCATCTTCACATCTCATCTCAAGCCTACCTTATTATGGGGAGACGGAAAGGGTAGCTAAGGGGTTTGGAAAAAAGGTTAACTGGAGAAGAGTTACAGTCTGGAGGTGATATTCCTGGTATTTCCTTATCTGCAATACTTTCTTTATCTGTGCTACCTTCCCTGGAAGGCCATGGCTCAGAGACCATCTCCGTTGTTTGCACACCCCCGGGACAGAAAAGTTGAATCGCTTGTCAACCTCCTGGAGTCACTAGGTCATGCATTCCAGTTCCTGGCATAAGCCTATCATGCATTAACCACATAAGCCTGTCAACTGAAGATAAAATGTTTAACTCTTGAGTTCCCTTCTGAAAGTGATTTATGTTGTGAAATCGAGATCTACTGTCTTCCTCTTTGGCTGGGTGTGTTAGAGTGCGTCCTAGAAGTATCAGTCAGAAACTTAGTCTATTTGCTCACTTATTCACTCAGCAAATATGTATGAAAGACCAGAGCTTAGAGCCTCAGGATAAAGTGATGAATAAGGCTAGTCCTTTTCCTCAAGGCGCTACCATTCAAGTGCTGGGGGAGATAGGCAACAAGCACATAAGTACACTGATAAATGAAGTACCTTAAGGGACTGATGAATGCTATGGAAAAGCTATCATAGGGTCACTGGCTAGAGAGTAACTGAGGGGCAGGAGGTGCTCCTTTAGCTGGGGTTGGAGAAGACCCTCAGGGGGAAATGACGTTTGAGTTGAGGTATTTGAGAAAGAGAAGGCAGCCATATGTAGGTTGGGGGAAAAGTATTCCGAAGAAACAAGTGAAAGGTTTCCAAAATCAGAATGCCTGGCAAGTTTGAGGGAGGTGGGAGAAAGGCACTAGAGAGCAGGGACTGAGGGGGAAATGGGCAGAAATGAGAGAAGGCAGGGGGCAGGTTGTGTAGGGCCTGGGAATTTGTTCTATGATGGGAAAGCCATGGGGAAATTTTACGCTGAGACATGCTGCGGCCTGATTTGTGCCTTAGAAAGCTCGCCCTGACTGCCGCGGGGAGGCGCTATGGAGGGAGAGCACTGCGACCCCAGCAAGTGCTGGACCAGGGAAATCAATTTAAATTGTCTTTCAGGGGTCCTGACAAGTGATAATGGCGGCTTGTTTAATAGGGATGTAATAGCGGAGAGGCTGAGAAGTGGATGGATTCAGGACATTTTCTAGGATCCCAGTTAAGCTACATAACCTCGTTGGTGCTCAGTGGAGGTCAGAAGTCGTACCTCCCACATAGCACTGCCGTGAAGATTTGGATGAGTATTTGTACGGTGCTTAGAATGTACCTGTCTCAGATCAAGTGCTGTGTGAGTTGTTAATAAATAAAAAATAAAATGAATATCTTGGAGGTATGGCTGATGGAGACTCTGATGAGTTGGCTGTGGGGTGTGAGGGAAGGGGAAGAAGTCAAGGTGACACATAAATTTTTTTT
>PVJD01018263.1:0-15024 GCA_004026545.1 Mormoops blainvillei | reverse complement strand
TGAACCAACATGCAGCCCTTATGTTTTGAATGGAACCTACTTCAAAGGCGACCTTGCGTCTTATGCCTGGCCAGGCAAAGCGTCCCACACCCTGGCCACAAAGAGCGGCTCAGTGGTGGGCAAATGTCTCGGTTCAGAAAAATCCCTGTCAGCCCTGTGGCTTCTGTTTTGCTGGGAGAAGAAAACCTCAGCCCCGGTCATCCTGAAACTGGAGCCAACACAGGAAGGCGAGGGCAGATTGCTGGGTGACATTACCTGCGCCCCTAACTCAAGCCAAGCCTGCGTTCATCCTGCTTATTACAGGAGCCCGTGCATTCCCCTCCCCGCTTCTCCCTGGCTGGCCTGCCAAAGCTGGGTTGCCTGTTATTTAAAATTCAAGATTTCGCTGATGGATACAGAGGTGCTGTAAAAGCTACCTCGTATGAAAAGCAAAAGGCTACCGTACTAGCCTAGCCAATCCTCCTGATACAAAAAATGAATTTAAAAAATAAATGGATGATAAGAGGAAGGGGGAAAGGACAGACACTCTGAGGAAAGGGGGAGGACAGAAAAAGGAGCCTTTTCAAGTATATCTATAAACGAGATATAATGTCGACCTTTCTAGAATTTTCCAAGACTTCATACAGGCGATGAGCTTGGGATTTCTTCCACTGGGTCTCGCCTCTGCAACTAGACCACAAGGTGTCCAGGTTTAGGAAAGTTACAGACAATTTCGTAAGCTGTTTGAACAAGTAGTTCTAGTTCTAGGAGTTTCTCTGAAGGAAATAGATGAAATCCATAAAAATACAATTATGAAAAATGATTTAAAGAGAGCAAAAAATAAAGGGAAAAACTAAATGTCCCCTTCGCAGACGCATGTCCTCCGTGATCCTTAAGAGCTGGCCTTGCTCGCTTCGTCCCAACCCCCTTCTCTTCCGCACTGCGGGCGGTCTCACCTACGCCCGTGGCTCCAGTTAGAGCCTGTATGTGGAAGCCCCTCAAATCGAGCCCTCCAGCCCAGTTGTCTCCCCCACGCTTCCGGTCCATTTATTCCCTTGACCATTCAATGCTTCCTCTGCATCGTCCATGGGCTCATTCAATTCAAGGTCCAAATAGAACTTCTCAGCCTCCCCTCGAAGCGGCTCACCACAATAGCACCCCCACCCATGAAGCTGACTAACACTTTCCAAAAGCTGACCCATCCTCGTGGACCTTCTCCGTCTCTTAGAGCCAATCTGTCCACTTCCTCTTGTCCCCACCACCACTGCCCTCATGCAGGCCACCAGCTGAGCTCACTGAAGCACTGTGACGCTGAGGCCCTAGCAGGTGCCCCTGACGCGTCCCCCTGCAACGCAGCGATTTCTCCCCATCCTAAAGTCCTGCTCCTCCCTTGCCTCAACTATTCATGGGGCCTCCTCCATGGCGTAGGGCGAAGTCAAACCCCTACCGCGGAGTTTAAAGGTCTGTAGGCATTGGCTCCCCCGTGCATTTCTAGGTCTGCTGAACTTCATTTTGTTCCTCAAATATGCCTCTCTTGCCAGCCCCCCTTCCCCTCCCCCTCTGCCTCTCCCATTCCTTCTCTCATGCCTGGACACACGCTGTCAATCTTCTCTTCCTGGGAAGCTCTTTTCTCTGCCCGCAGCCCTAACTTACTCATCTTGGCACTGCTTCTCCCTCAGCTCTCAGTGCAAACATCACCTCCCTTGGAACACTTCTTGGCTTTCCTTCCAGCCCCCAACCTGGGCGAGGGTCCCTCTTCCTCATCACCGATTGCCCCATCTAGTCCCTGCTCACGGTGTCCACACTGTCTCTCATAACCACCGTTCCACAGGACCCAGGAGGCCAGGGACATGTGTTCTGTTCACTCCTAGATCCCTTGTGACAAGCACAATAACTGTGACGGGTATGTGACAGTTAATGGCATATGAATGATTAAGTCTTTTATCAAATACATTATGACATGTTCATGTGATGGAATAACATGCAGCCTTTTAATTCAAGGATTCTTTAGAAAAATAATTAATGACACAGGGGAACAACTGGGACACATTGTTCGGTTTAAGAAGCTCATTATGAAAGAAAATTCACAGTGAGATCCGATTTTAGGTTTTTTTTAAGTGCCTTTAAAAAAGACTTCGAAGATGTTTGCCTGTGATGTCAGGTGACATCTCTTGGAGCTGGGATTACGGGCATTCTTCTCTGAGCTCATCTGAGTAGAGATTTCTTTAAGAAACAGGAATAAATGATTTTAAAAACAGTTCAAAGTGCTATTCAAAGCCCTAGGCTGTAAAAGACAAGAGTCACAGTCCAGTATGGTGATAGTGGACAGTAGTGGGCAGATCATTCCGTGTCCTGTCATGCTTCAGAGTGACCAGGACTATTGCTAAGTGTAGGCTCCTTGGGAGTTGAACGTAAGGAAGGGACTCTGAGGATGACAAACTGTTCATCTAAATTACAATCAAATATAATTGGGGCAATTCAAAAGAAGGGCAGTGGGAAAATGCCTCAGAAACGGGCTGTCGTAAAGAATATCCGTATCTGTCTTTGGCTGCCTTTCATCAGTATGATATTAGGTCACATGAGATCTGAAACAGATCGGAAGAATGAGTCCAAGAAAGGTATATTTAACCAAGCCTAGAATATGATAAAGTAATCAACAAGCATTCTTTTACTGTCACAACTTTATGTTCGTCCAGCTTCCCTTAGGGGCAGGTCCCACCCTGAGATGCTGGCAGGGGGTCAGAGCCTAGGTCTGAAGAGTTCAGGGGGAGACCCAGGACTATCATCACGTGGTATTTGGTCCGAGTTAGACAAAAACGTCTCTCTAGCCTTCTCCAATTGGTGTGGTCTAAAGAGAGGTGTGTATAAGGAGATAAATTCTGCTGCAGGAGAAAAATGTAAGTTTTATTTACTTCTAGGATATTTGTATTTCTATTGTAAAGGAATTTTGTTGCTTTTAATAACAACCGTACAGACATCCTGCCTCTGGTATGGAGAAGCTTTTGACAAACAAGATTATTCCACAAATAAGACCTGAAACTTTTAGACCAAAAACAAGCAAAATTACCTCTGTTCACTGTCAAGTGAGCAAAAGAAGGTGGATCTTGGAAGAAAGTCAAAACATAGACGCAGCAGCCGGCGGCCAGTGAGTTTTGTGTCCGGGGAGCCCCCCCCGCCACTTCTGCAGGCAGCCTCATCTGTGGCTGTGGCTCAGGGGGCCAAGACACTAGCGTTAAACCTCCTCTTTCTGTCCAAAGGAACCCTGGGATGGAGACTGGGACAGACACTCCATGAGGAATTGGGGGCGGGGAGTCCCGGGAAAGAAGAAAGCTGGCGAGCACGGCCCCCAGGTTCCGTATCAGATCTCTGCCCAAGCCTCCAGACGAGCCCTGAGCCATGCATGAACGAGGCCATGAAAGCAGCCAAATGAGCTCCGAGCCCCTCGCTGCTGAGCGCTGTGACAGTCATCTGATTACGTCAGGTTCGTTTGTCTTGACTACAGCTTCTTTCCACATGAAATAACCTTGCAATAGTTTTGACGTATTTGACACATGCAGTCAACAAATGGCTCATAGGTACTTAAGTACAAATGAGGTGAGGGATACAAAAGAGTTTAGCATCACCGCCCTCAGTAAGTCTAGAGCCCCATGAGGCACCCAAACAGCTGCCACGTAAAGTAGAATTTGGCAAAAGAAGGAACTTGGTGCGGCAGAGAGAACGCAGACCCAGAATCGGACAAATGCGGGCCTACATTCCATGTCCACCAGGGCCTTAGAGCCTCGGGATCTACCTGGTACAGCTGTCGTGGGGATTCAGTAGGGACGTTTACATTAACCGCTCCGTGCCAGGCATTGTTCTCTGTAATGCTGTACACTCTGTAATCATCATGGCTTCTTCATTAGGTCGGCACCAAGGCCACCTTCACTCCACAGATGAGGGAAATCGGACACGGAGAATTTAAGTTTACTGCCCAAGGTCACCAGGGAGGAAGTGATCAAACACAGATTAAAACTCAAGCAGGCAGATGAGTGGATAAAACAACTATGGGACATTTACACAACAGAATACTATGTGGCTGTAAAAAAAGAGGAAAGTTTTTCCCTTCGTGACAGCATGGATGGACCTGGAGAACATTATGCTGAGTGAAATAAGCCGGTCGGAGAAAGTCAAACACCATATGATTGCACTCATGTGTGGAATCTAATGAACCAACTGAACGGATAAGCGAAAACAGACTCATAGATGAAGAACAGGCTGACAGCGAAGGGGGGTGGGGGGTTAGGGGGTAGAGGGACCAAGCAAAAAGGAGAAAGGACTCATGGACGTGGACAAGAGTGTGGTGATTGCGGCGAGGGGGTGGGGGGGGTGTATAAGGGAACTAAATGGTAACGGAAAAAAATACAACAAAAAAATAAACTTGATAAGGGGTACAACTGCTGCGGAAAAAGAACAAAACGAACAAACAAACAAAACAAAACCGGCTCAGGCAGAAGTCTACTTGCCCCGGCTGCCAACTGCTAAGTTAGGGTGAACAGGAAACGTATGCGCCAGGCACAGCACTTCCCCGAGAGGAGCCCCTCGACGAGTGGCAAAATGGCTGTTATTGTTACTGCGGACACTGTAGTGGTTACCATGAACCACCAGAGAAATACTAGGTGAAGTGCTGGACATACACAGGGCGAGGCAAAAGTAGGTTTACAGTTGTTTGTATGAAAAAAATAACACAATGATTAATAAACAATAATACAAGAATAAACTCTTTCACATGCTCACAACTGTAAACTTACCTTTGCCCCACTTTGCACATGACTTTTTAAAGCTAAAAAGTTTTAAGGATGCAAAGCCATTTTCATGCACAGATCTGGACATGTACTTCAAGGAATCGGAACTGGTGTTCACCTGTTAGTTGCATCCTACCTCTTTGTAAAAAGAAAAGCACTAAAATATCTTTATTTATTTCTTCATTCATCGAGCCGTATACACCTGCATCGGCATGGCTCCCAAAGGGAAGAGCTCACAGCGACGGCAGAGACCCAGCTGCTCGTTAAAAGGGGGTGCACCTAGAACCCGCTGTTAATGGGAGAAGCAGGCAAACAAAATTCCTTGCAGTGTCTTTATTTCAACAATCTCAGAGAAACTGTGCTATGGGAAAATAAAAGGGGGAAAGAACAGAAAAGAAATATGGGCTGAGCTGTAAATCAAAAATTAATCAGCATGTACCAAGCATAGAAATAAAATTTTACACACACTTAATAAGCCTTAATGCCCTGCATTCCTTCCAAAGGTGAAACCGTATAGCACTTGGAACTCCAAGGGTCTCACCTGCTACAATTTCTAAATGAAGTGGTGATCTAGGGGTGACGCCAACTTTTAAAAGAATAAGAACAGGGTTTTATTCAGGCATGGTAACTTTATGAGGACATGTTGCATGTTTCTTCGGTAAATACATGTGGTTTCAAATGGCTCTAAGAGGGGGCTTTCACCAAAACCATTCACATCAAGTACTGGTGGAAAACAAACGAGTCCCAGAACTGGGTAATTCCTAAACCTTGATCGGGTAACACGCCCAGTTCCTGAGCAACACACATTAATCCCAGAGATCATTTTTATGACGCATGTGACCATTGCCTACAAATCCCTTTAAGATGAAAAGCATTTCCACGGACATTTGAGGGGAACAAAAGGATGTATGCGACTAAATCATTCAAGGCTATAAAACGGAGGAAAACAAAAAAATAGTTTGGATAAAACGTTGGAGCACGTGGCAAGGGGATTTAACCCTCAGGGCCTTAAGCGCACGTTAAGTTTTAGACTGAGGCCTTCCCGAGGGTCGCTTAGAGGTTTTGAAACTTTTCTCTATAAACATTACTTGAATAAACGAGGTGGGTTGATTAGCTCAGCAAGGGGCTCTTCAACTGATGGATCTGAATCAAAGACCTTTAGGAATGGGGTTCCTTAAAAGTAACAGTCAGCCCTCATCAGTTTACAAGGAAACGATGGGCTGGAAGAGATAAAAGTTGTCTGACTCACCCAAGGTGACATGACTAATTCTCCATCATTGTCGTCGTCGTCGTCGTCGTCGCCGCTAACATTTGTTCGGCACTTACTATTTGCCAAGTCCGGGACTAAGCCCCGTTCTTCACACCAGCCTGCTCAGGGTGTACCAGGGCCTCCCCCATTTTCTACATGAGGGGAATAAGCCTCTGGGGGGCAGGGCTGAAACGGTCTGTCCAGACTTCACGCCCCCTGTGGGACCCTAAAGACCCCACTCGTACCCACGCCACTTCACTGCTGCGCCATCAGAACCAGAATCAGCTCTGCCGACCTCCGGGCCAGAGAAGGACACGCCCTCTCCACACCTGGCAAAGGAACTTCCAAGCCAGGAGACCTGCAGTGTCTGATGGCACAATGCCACGTGGCACTCCAACAGTGACAGGGCTGAGAGAAAGGGGTCCCTACCAACGCGCAACGCTTGTCTTCCTAGTCGCGTGCAAGGGCGGTTAATATAACTTCTGTGTACCTATCATCCTATCAGAAGGTTAGCACTAGAAAATGTCTTTACATTCATGCTTTTGCGACACATTGGGTAAACGTCGCAGGACGCTTCACGTTCTCCCTCTGGTCTTTGATTACCGCGCACGCCTTCTCTGGCAGGTCAATTTCAGGAAAGTGATTAGAGTACATGAGACAGGCTCTGCATGATGTGAATGGTCACACGTGCAGAAATGACATATGTTTTCATCCTTATTGCTTTCTTTTTATTCCTTATTAATTTATATGATATTCTGCTTCGAATTCCCAGGTCGGGGCAGGGGAATAAAAATCGAGATGTTGAAGCAAAGATGGTGGCTAGACAGCAATATTTAGATTTTATGTATATACATATTTAAATATATTCATATCTGTAAATACAATAGACAATAATGTTAAGTGTATATAAACATCTTCAGAATTAAAATGCATTTAATTGAAAAATTTAAGGATCTCAAAGTTCTAACTCAAACACGAAGACAGTATCAAAGCAAAGAGTAAATCCTGAGGCAATAAAACCAGGTTTTAATTAGTTTTTTGTTGTCGTTATCCTTCAGTAAGGTAAATATAAGAAAACACTCACGATACTTTTACTTTCGTTTCTTATCACCCCCACTGTACCCACAATCTGAAACTGCACTTTTAAAATATGGATCTAGTGAAAGTTAGGTAAAAATTAGAAGAAAAGACAGAAGCCTTCGACGAAGGAGAAAAATGAAAGTGTAGAACAGGCACCTCCCGAACAGAGAGAGGACGTGACTGTCGCTGCACAAGTTATCTCTCGGGCCGGCATGACTTGGAACTTTTGGAAGAAGTTAACGCAAACACATACACAAGAGTCAAAAAGACAGGCACCCAGAAAGGAATTCAGCCTCTCTGAAGGCCCAGGTCAGATGGAAAAGGATCCTTGAAGGACAGAGGACGACCATGAGAAGGACGGAAAAGGGCGGGATACGACTGTGCAGTGTCGAAAGAGCCACCCAGAGGGGAGACCTGTTCTCATGGCTTTACTGGACTGGGAGCGGTGGTTGAAAAAATGCTTTTGAGTTTTCTCGGTTTTAAAGTTATAGAACCTGACAAAACTTGGCATTTATTTTACTCATGACTATGGCTATGAAGATAATCTTTAAAAAACACAGAAAATAGAATTCTTTATTTTAAAGAATATACCAGGGACGGGATTGGACAATGGTTAAAAATGTTAGTGCCAAGTTGCTTGCGTTTAAATTTCTAGCTATGTGATCTCAGGCAAGTTATCTAATCCTCGTGGGCCTCAGTTTCTCAACGTGTTAAGTGGAAATATTAATAGTATCTGCTCCACAGGGTTACTGTGAGGTTCACAGAAATTGGTAGACATAGGGAATAATATCTGTTGACTCTTGTAATTAGTTTATTTAATAAATATTTATTAACCTCCCATGAGTAGAAAATATGGAGCTACGTGCTCCACGGGTAGGGGGTGGTGGTGGGTGACAGACGGGGATGAATAAAATTCATTCTCTGCCCTCAAAGGATAACACAGGGAAGTGGGCCAATCCACACGAACGAATACAGGGGAAAAATGAGAAGGAGGCAGATAATAAATAATATTGGGAAATATGTATTAATAATTTTCCTAGGCGTGATGATGTCCTTATTCTCAGAAAACACAAAATAACTTATTTTGAGATGAAGCGTCATAATACCTGTAAATTACTTAAAACTTACTTTGCAAAGAACAATTGCATGTGTAAATATATACACATGAAGAACTTGTGCCAAAATGTCAATCACCGGGGAAGACACCAGAAAGAAGGAAGGCAGCAAAGGCCAGGCGCCGGCGCAGAGCTCCAGGACGCGCGGTGGACCTGAGGCACTCTTCCAACGTATGTTCACAGTGTGGCTGATATGAGAAGGATCCCGGAGACACTGGCTCTTTTTAAAGGGCAAAGCGCTCTATAAATAGTTTCTACAACAACCATCCCGAGAATAGGAAGGGGAAGGGGCTGGTTTAAAAATACTAATCATGCCCTGACTGGTGGGATGGGCATCGTCCTACAAACCGAAAGGTCGCCAGTTCGATTCCCAGGCAGGGCATGTGCCTGGGTTGTGGGCCAGGTCCCCGGCTGGGGGCATGTGAGAGGCAGCCGTTTGATGTTTCTCTGCCATATGATGTTTCCCTCCCTGGCTTCCCCTCTCTCTAAAAATAGATAAATAAAACCTTTAAGAAAAAATACCAGTCACCAAGAGATTAGCCAAAGAACATCTATGCGTAACCCATAGACACAGACAACTGTGTGGTGGTGGCCAGAGGGAAGAGGAGGAGGGGGCTGAGTGGAGGTGGGCAAAGGGGGTAAAGGGGGACATCTGTAATGGTGCCAACAATAAAAATAAAGTTAAAAAAATATTTGTCGCCAGTTATGTGACCCCGCTAAGAGGCTTCGAACCATTGCGATGAATCCTTCAGAATGATAATAACTCTCCCTGTCCCTGGTCGGTCCTCAGTCAAGGGAAGCCTTGAGAGGAAGTCGTCCCATGAACACTGCTGGGAAATGTGTCTCCTTTCTTTCAGGTCTAGATCATCACATGTTCTCCAGCCTTTCTCTAGCCAGTGTGAAGCCATTGGATAAGGACAACTCCAGAGACGCCGAGGTTTAAAATACAAGCTAAGGGCTCGCGTCTCTGAGTTTAGACCTGGCGCAGACTCACAGAGCAACTGCCTGGAGGTCTTCTCTACTTGAATGTCACACAGGCTCCTCAGACTCAACGTGTCCAAAACAGAACACTTCTCCCCATTTCTTCCTGCCCATGAACGGCGCAGACAACAGCAAAGCGACAGAAGACACAAACTAGGCACCTCGCTCTGTCTTGCCCTCCGTATCCCATCCATACCCTTACCCCACCCCCCAGTTTAATCACTGAAGTTCTCTCAAATCTACCAGCTTCTCTCTTTCTCAAATTTGACCCTTCCGCATGTCTTTTCTGGACTTTCATGAGAGCCTCAACTCTCCCCCTAATTCCCACCCTGGTCTCCCTCCAACCTACACTGTTCCACAGCAAAATTTTCAAATTCCCATTAAAATTCATCCATGGTTTGTCAGTAATGATTATTAGAAAAACAATGATGACAAAGCAGCTAACAGCTATTGAGCTAGTTTCTGGTAGCAGTCGCGGCAAGAACAACAAACAGGTCATGCTGTAAAAGCCCTTTCACAGAAATCCCCATGGGGTCCCCGAATGGCCCCATGAAGGAAGCAGTATGACCACCTCTCACACTTACCCGAAAACAGAAAGAATTGGGTGGGGGAGGGGAATTAATGACTTTTCAGCAGTCAGTTAGCTGGTGACCCTGAAGCCCACCCTCACTACGGGCACAGCCTGCAACCAGAGTTCGGTGGCGACTGCCTAAGCCTGGGTGCGGCAAAGATGGGAAAAGCTCAGAAGTGTTCCACAGAAAAGCGATGACCCCAGTGTGGCCAAGCTTTCCCATTTGCTTCAGAGACCCCAGTGGAGGGTGAGGAGTGGGGCTCGCCTGCCACGTTTAACTCCATCTCCACGGCGGCCACGCTCATGACAAGCACGCCCAGCTAGAGGCCACGGCGAGGAAGATGGCCTCTGCCACCCAGCTGCTGCCCCCGCTCAGACAAGCAGGAGCCGGCGGACAGGATTCACGTCTTCAGGTGATGCTCAGGTCTCCAAGATATTAAGGAGTTTGAGACCCTGCCGATCGCAGGTGGGGCTACAGCCAACCCTGAGCCCTTGGATTACTGGGTGGTCAGTGGCCTTTCACCAATGCCCAGCCGGGACCACTGACCCTCCTCCAGCCTCACAGCTGGGGGCAGCTCAGGGTAATTCTGTGTACAGACATGTTTCCTTCCGTACTCACACCCTACATTTATTCTCGGCAGAGGATGTCATTCTGCTCTGTAGTTGTCAGTGTCACTTCTGTGGGTCAGGAGCTTACAGGCTGATTTTAAGAAAAAAAAACCAAAAACCTCTAATATCATGTTATTCTTGCAACATCAAAGGTTTAGAGTAATTCCTTCCATAACATCCCTCCAAGCAGAAACAGAAAAAAAACTTCCTCAAAGTAGAAAATCATCCCTTAAATGGAAGCTCGACAGTGGTGATTATCTGCCTCCTTCTGCAGGGGAAACGTCTCAAACATACAACTATTTTACAAATAAAAGTAGTTCTGAAGGGGGAGCATTTCAGATATTGCTTCCTAGCCATTGTCATCAGTTTGGCTCAAATAAACTCTTACCAAAAAAATTTTTAAGTCATAGCTCTAAAGATATGGCTTTCCAGGTGACTTGGAATTTCTGAGATGTTTCAAAGTTGATTTAAAAACAAAAGCAGGTAGACTTTATGCTAAGAATTTTTTTATGTGAATTAGTATCAAGGACCAAATAATATAACAAAATACGAATCTTAACAAGTACACTTCACAATTAGAAAGAATTTCTATTTTATTATAGTTATTGGTTTTCAATGTATAAATAAAAATCACAGTGATTCCTAGATTATTCCTAACATTCAAACATAATTTTGAAGCTGTTCTATCACAGAGCTAAGAAAAAAATCTCCTATTTTGTTTTATAAATGGAATAAAATAAGCAGTTCTCTCGTGTCATATTTTTCAGAAATTTAAAGTACAAAGCTGATCAAATTAGTTTATGATGGAAAATGGAAAACAAAAGGTAGTCCTTCCTGGGGCCGTAACATTTACCTTCTGGACACTGGCAGGCGAATCCACTGAGACTAGAAATGCACGTCGCTCCGTTTCTGCATGGGTCTAGGATACAGTAGTCTATCTTGGACTGGCAGAGCTCTCCCGTATAACCTGAATAAAACAAGAGAGACGTGTTACAAAGTACGTTACGTCCAAACGGCCACGAGCCATCCCAGGGGTTGCTGGAGTCAGCTGGTACCTGCCCACCAAAGGCAGCCGCCCCGAGCTCCCATCTCCTTGTACTCTCTTGGTTTTGCAACTGAAAACAATCACGGTAATTTAGAATTGGATTCAAAAGTCATTTAGTTTGCGAGAATCTTTACTGCAAAGACAGACTTTTCTTCAGCATTAGGGCTGCGTTTTATTTTGAAATACTAGCCAGACGCTTCAACTGCTAAAGCTGATCCACGCTCTCTGTTGGAGAGCTTCCTCGCGACACAGAGCAAAACGGAACCTGCAGTGCTCTGCTGGTCCTAACTGAGAGGACGGGCGCCGTCCCTAGGTCATCCCAATGCCTACAGAAAAGCATTAGGGAAATTTGGAGGTGTTAAATTTTGTAAATTTATAGTAGTTTAGAGCTAGAAGAAACTCGCTACATTCATCCCATATCCTATGCCCTCCTTTTAAAGAGAAAGAGGCTGAGACACATAATGTTAAGCATATTAATATATTAATACCACTTTTTATTTGAAGGACAAATCCAACTTGGTACATCTCTGTGTAGCAAACCCTGAGAATGGATTTTGTTGATTAGTCATAAAGCCACACACGGGAGACGAGGAAGTAAGGACTTAAACCTATCGGAATACCTGTGTAGCCAAAAAGCTTTAAAAAATTCCAATTTTTTTTTTAAACTTTGGAAACAAAGCCCTCTGGAGAGGCAAGTTTGAAAAAACAACATGCCAGTATGTATTTCATTCTAAAGTGGGAAATAGTTATGAAAAAAAATTGGAAAACACAAGATGTAAAAGAGGAAGAAGTGGAAGTTGTCCTCAGTTCTGTCATTTGGGTGACAGAACTATTAATACTTTGGAGATAATTCCTAACAAAAATCGTTATGTACAGGTATTTTCTACACAATTATAATCATGCTGTAACATTTTCCATCATTCTGGGATACATATATAAAAACTTATCTTTCTGAATTATTAGTTTGAAAGACTGTCATTAGCACTTGAATCTGAGATCGGCAAAAATATGTAAATGGTATTGTAAGAAGGATGATTTGCCTGAGCCTCGATTCCCTACCACACAAGTGGAGGGACTTGTTTTAAGTGGAACAATAAATCCATGTTTCTCTCTCTCTCTCTCCCTCTCTCTCTCTCCCTCTCTCCCTCTCTCCTTCTCTCTCTCT
The DNA here is from genome assembly GCA_004026545.1 of Mormoops blainvillei. Lineage (NCBI taxonomy): Eukaryota > Metazoa > Chordata > Mammalia > Chiroptera > Mormoopidae > Mormoops > Mormoops blainvillei. The sequence continues at coordinate 2,449 of PVJD01018263.1, read as the reverse complement.
CCCTCTCTGCCCCCCACCCCCATCCTCTCCCTCTCTCTAAAATCAATTTTAAAAATAAATAAACAAACAAACAAAGAGTCCAGGAGATTCCAGCTAATCTGTGGGTATGAGAACATGACTAAGATAACTATGTGAAAAAATACAAACATCACAACAGAAAGGTATTTCAAAATTCCAGAACAAAATATTTTAATACGGTACTATTATGTTAATAACTATATTTTCCAATGAAAGCTCCACATTTAGGATGAAGGAGATTGAACTGCTTTTAAGAGGAATGTTACAAGTAAATTTTTGGCTAAAACAATAGCTACTATTCATAATAGAACACTTAATTTTTTCCCACACATTACTTCACCCTCACTGCAACCCTGTAAGGTCAGTACTATTGTGATCTCACCCATTTCACAGATGAGGAAACTGAGGATTAGGAAGGCTACATAATTCGCACAAAATCACACAGGTCCCTCCTGAGCCTAAATCCTTAAACATCACATTGTGCCTAAGGCAGCGGGCATCACCTCATTAACGAGCATGTATTTAGGACGAAGGGAAAAATAACAGAGAATAACATAAGAAGATGTGTAGACACGGGCAAACACAGAGATAGGTATAAAGTAAACACCACACACATTCATCCGTAACCCCAGCCTACGTGTGGTTATGCTGGGGCTCGAGGTGCCACGAAGCTTTGTTGTCTTAAATCCTGCCTTCAAAGGTTCTACGACATGGCTAAAAAAGTATCTTTACGAAAAAGGTAATCCATTACGAATGACAGCTTCTCAGAGGCAGCATGGCTTAAAGTATAAAACGTCATGAATCCTGTCACTACAAAGACCTTCGAACTGTGACACAGAATACCACAAAACCACGAAGAATGGCCAGTAGCCCCTGCCCTGCCATGTCATCTGCAAGCGCTGTGTGTCCTTACCAGCAGGAAGACGATGAGAAGAATACAAGATTCCAAGAACTAAAGTTCTTTAGAAAAAAAACGTTAAACACTTTCTTTAAACTTCTTACTTGGGAATTGTAAACATACTTAAATTAGAGAAACTAGTGCATAAGCGTCATTTATCCATCACCTGGCTTCAATAATTGCTATTTAATTTCTTCTAGCCTCCTCGAGCTTTCACTTTGACCTGTGGGGTATCTTAAAGAAAATTTCATTTCACCTATAAAGACTTCAGTATGCATCTTTAACTAAAGCAGATTTCTAAAAGATCATTTTTACTGGCCTTTTAAATTAATGGTTGTCTCATTTACAAACTTAATTAAGCACTTTAAACTATATTTATTAATATCGGTAATTTCTTTTTACGAACCACCGCTGTCTGATAATATGCAAATCTTCCCATGAACTAATTTGTTCTTTATGTCATAGACCTAGTAAGTTAAACTTATAAGCAAGATAAGTCTTAAATGCTATTAAAATGCTCCAATGCTGTATGCAAGTTTAGTAGGATTTCCATCAAGAAGCTAATCCGCATTTACAACATGTGGGATGTCTGGGATTGTCACGATGGTTCCGGGTCCCACCGGCATTTGGCGTGGAGATGCTAAAGCCCAGGCATGGCCTGAGACGGCCCAACACAATAGCGCTGTCTCGTTCAGAGGCCAAGAGTCCCCTGCAACGAGGAGCGCTGGTCAAGGCTCAGCCACGACAGCATTGCTTTCTTTCCTGGGCTTTAAAGGCTTTTAAAATATGGGAAACACAGAACTACAAATGAAAATGTGTGGCTGGCTGGACCTGTAAAGTAAGTATGTATATACTGCCTCATCTAGGGGGTCAGTATAACAGGGGGTGGAAACCAGCAGTGGGGGAGGGTGGCTGGGAGGGCAGAGGGAGGCAGGGCCGCTCACAGGATTGTGGGATTACGGAGCACCTTCAGCTGCAGGTGGACAGTCGACTACTGACTGGCAACCACCAGCCTGTGAATCTGCTGCTCGCGCCCGGGAGCCTGATGTTTGCCCACAGCAGGCCAGGTACGCGTGTGGCCCTCCGGGAAGTTGCTGGCTTGAAGTTCCAGGACAACTGCGGTTGGCTGCCTTGCCCCCAAGGGGCCGACAGAAGCCAACACTAGCAGAAGACAGGTGGAAGGCTAGGACCCTGGCCGTCCGGAGGTTGGTTTAAGGACCTCGTAGACACTAGTGAGCCATTTCCTGGACCCCCAGAGAGGAGCGTCTCCCGTGCAGCAGTCAGACAAATCACTGATGTTGATTTTTATGTGCTACCCTGAATGGGGGACCAAAGGCCTGCACAAATCATCCTTCCTGGGTCTTCTGGTTTTTTACTTGCTGTCATAACCAAAGAGTCAAAACTGACTGACTGGTAGAAATTTAAATGAAAAAAAAAAGACCATTAAAGTTTAGCCTGGGTTCTTTCTTCCATCCTACTGAAAGCTAGTCCTTTCTCTAGGACACAAAGTAACCACAGTGATCATGAATATTT
>PVJD01018262.1:0-15027 GCA_004026545.1 Mormoops blainvillei | reverse complement strand
AAAAAAAAAGTAAAAATATAAACTTCAGAATGTCCTTGAGGAAGCAGTAAAAATTATTAAATCTCAGCCTTTGAGAACATGTGTTTTTAATATTCCCTGTGACACAAAAGGAAGCAAGCCTAAAGCACACCAAGTATGATGATTGCCTGAAGAAGAACTTGTGCTGTTCATTGAGTTCTGAGTTGAAAGTTACTATTTTTTTAAATCCTCACCTGAGGGTATGTTTATTGATTTTAGAGAAAGGCAGGGAGGGAAGGGGAGAGGGAGAGGGAGATGAGGGGGAAGAGAGATAGAGAGAGAGAGAGACATCAATCCGCTGTCCCCCATACATGCCCCGACCAGGGATATAGCCCACAACCTTTCAGGGCATGGGATGATGCTCCAACCAACTGAGCACCCAGTCCAGGCTGAACTGTCACTTTTTTTAAAGAAACACCATGTTTACTTAAAAGAATGGCTGACAGAAACTATGGTTATTCAGGTATGGATATTTCACATTTGCTTGAAAATGAATACAGTGAACCTGTAACTCTAAGGAAAACAACAGGCAATATTTGTTGTCAGTGATACAATCAGGTTTCTGGTGCAAAGTAGACTTTTGGAAAACTGGCATCTATTAGCATGAGTTTAACAGCTTCCCAATACTTAAAGGCATCTGATACAATTAATTTAGTATTATTAAATGTGACTTTTTAAATGTTATGTGTTGACATTTGAAAGAGTTACGTTACTCATTGGACCAGTATTTTCTAAAATGACATGAGCACAATGTTACAAAGTTGTATGTGGATAAAAGATCTATTCAACATGCAAAATAGACCAATGGCTCTAATGGAGTAGGAAAAGTTCATTGATAGTTTTCAGATTCCATACTGCAAGTAACTTTGTAAAAAGCTATTATTAAAATATTTCTCCCTTGTCAACAACATTTGAACATGAGGTGGATTATCTTTATATATTTCAAGCAAAATGACATATTGTAACAGGTTGATAATATAAGCACATATGATAATCCAATGAACTTATTCTCAATAAATCCCTGATTAGGGATGATGAAGCCCTGAGTATAGAAAACCTTCAGTTATTATTTTAGATAAATCGAGATTACCATTAATTTTCTGGTGCCTGTATTCAACAAAACAAGGGAAAGTTCCTTTTCTTTAAAATTATCTTAATAGATATCTCCTCTATTGTCTTACCTATTGGAGAGAAAGAAATCAATTATAACTTTAGATTTTGGATATCATCCTAATGTTGCTGAATTCATTACCAACAATACATTATTCCAATTTATCATTGTGTTTAGTGGCATGTAATAGAAAACCAAACTTAGTTGTTGTTTTTTTTCTTACATAAAAAGAAGTTCAGGGAGATCCTCTAAGGCTAGTGCGGTGGTCCCTCAACGTCCACTGTGGTCAAAGTCCTAGTCTCGCTACATCTTTTTGCCTTGCCATCCCAGCATATGATTTTAATGTTCACATTTGCAAGATAGCCATTCTATAGCCCAAGCTCCAGGCAGGAAGGAGTCAGGGGGACTGACGGCATCAGGAACTGTTAATCAGCTTTCTTTGCATCTCATTGGCCAGAACTGTATCACCTGACCCCTCACAGCTAAAAGAGATACTGAGCAATTGCATTTTAACTCTTATCGTCCTGTGGTAGTGATGGGCAGGGACAAAATGGATTTGAAATACACATTGGATCAGCCAGCCCAAGTGTCTACTATGTGTAGCAACAATGGCTGTCTTTAGTGGAAGGAAAAACAGTAGAAACTTCCTAGTCTCGGAAAAAAATTGAAGTAGGCATATAGTATTTCTTTGTGGGTAAAGTGAATAACAATAGCATTGACAGGGTGGTACTAACTATGCAAACATACTCTCTTGGGAAGTAAACAATAAATGTAGAACTTGGTTACATTCTTAACAACAAAGGAAAAAGGAGTCATCCTTTAATTTTTCCTGTCTTTTTAGCAGCTGTCAAACCTTCTTCATTTATGTGGCCCACAGCATGCAGAGAAGATAAAAGAGGAGAAGACACAACGATGTTGACTGAAGACGATAACTGCAGATTTACAGTCGGTAAGGAGGACTTCATTTCTTCCACACCCACTGTTTGCTGAACACAGCTCTGTATCTGGCTCACCATGGTCAGGATAAAGGAATGGGTAAGGCCTCGATAACACTCATCTCAAGAAACAACATCCCAGTGAAATTTGCTCTGATTTTTTTCATATTACTTCATTTACAGGAGGTTTGATGAGCTAGTTCATGTAAATTGTATTAAAAAATGGTTCAAGGCTCTGCCTTTATTTTATGTACTTCTCAGGCTATAAAATACACCTTGCTCTACAGTTAAGGCACCAAATACATAATAAATGACTCACTCATATTGGATTAGAGCCTGTGGATAATGTTCTTGAAGGCAAATTCTTAGAAATTATTTTTAAGTAGGAGGGAGAGAGGAATACCATATAGGTTTGCTTAGAACAGGTTAATTAATTGTTCCTGTACCGGGAAGGAGAGCAAAGATTAGACTGGAAGTTTCTTTTAGCTTGAAGAACTTACTAAATTTTATCTTCTTTCTTGGAAGAAGATAGGGGTACACAGATTAAAAAATCCTTAATATTTCAGAATCAAAATTGGATACTTTCTTGAGCTTTCCAAAATTTCAGTGGTAGAAAATAATCGTATATATAAAACTTTATCATATGTTACAGGGGTGGGCAAAAGTAGGTTTACAGTTTTAATAAAAGTAGGTTTACATTAATAAATATAGTACAAGAGGAAACTCTTCATTTTGTGTACTCACAGCTGTAAACCTACTTTTGCCCCACCCCTGCACATTTTAAAATCTGCTTTGAAAAAATTTTTTAAGTAAAAATTTATTTAAAGTGGCTATGAAACTTCTCGATGAGTTATTCTGGTTTGGAGTCTGCTGGTATTCCCAAATAAAACCAAATACCTACTCAGATCTTTTTAACAGTTTACCAAGATTAAATATGCCCAAACCATGACATTTTTGTGGGTTTGAAATTCTAAATTCTGCTTTCAACTCTTCTTTCAGATCTTCAATTCAGGGAGGAAGAAAAAAAAGGAAATTTCCAGGTTTATGTGGCCATAAAGGAAAGTCAGAACAATAGATTGGCTTTAGTTGTGCCTCCGTGTGGGCATCCAGCCCTTCCAGCTCCAAGAGGCCTTCTAAGTGGTCCATTCTGGTTTTGTGTAACTTCAGACCCAAAGTTTTAGCAGTCAGTCTTTTAAAGAAGTTATAATGTTAAAATATCATTGCATATATAAGCATCTTTACTGGGAAAATTTTGTGGGTTGGGGCGGGGAGAAGGGGGAAAACCAGTTAAATATTTTATTGGAGAACCTTTATGAGTGTCAATTCTCTGCTTAGTTTTAAGTTTAGGCTAATATATTTTCTGGTTCTGAACTCTGTTATTCTAATGATGCAATTACTTTTCCACCTGAAACTTTACTTCCTTAATCCTTTACTTGCTAATTCTATGAAAGCCCATGCCTCTATAATAAAATTTAAACTTTAATTTTTAAAAATAGTTTTGCTTGTATGTAAAAACCAAGGTATTTTAATATAGATATCAAATGTTAGTACAATGAATAGTTTTTTTAACGCAAGGCAAAAGAGAAGGAGAGAAAATATAGGCTTGGGGTGCCAATAATCTGACCTTTGTCCCCATTCTGCCATCAACCAAATGTAAATCTCCCTTTGACTCCTTTTGGTTTTTTTTTTTTTGTACAAAAAAGGAGAGTGAAGCAAAATATCTATGAGGTTTCACTCATTTCTAAAATTCCATAGATTTTTTATGTATTAGAGAACAGGGTATAATCTCTTTACTGTTTATGTAGCTTTAAATCTCTCCAGGGTATCTAGCCACTGTTGTTACAATGTCATGGGGTACTTTAGTTTACAAACATGCTCACATATCACATATGCTATTAGATTATCATTTATTATCTCTTTAGGCATATCTTCTAGGCAGGCTTAATGGTAAGAACTGGAACAGGTTGTTTAATGAGAAGTGCTTCTACTGAACCAAGAGCAAGATTTGCACTTACAAAAATTTCATCTAGGTGTTTTTTTTGTTAAATTATATGAGCTATTAAATCTAAATTCAAATACTTAATACTAAGATCGTTCAGCTGGTTATGAGATTAAAAGGAAGTTATGCACTACAGATTAAAAAACAAACGTATAAATTTTGCAAAATTTATACCAATGACACTACCCTTGTTCATGAGTTTCATATCAAAATACAATTTTATCCAGGACTGTGCTAGAGGCAACATCTGTTCCATATTTACTTTACTATTACCAATCCTTTTGGTTTTCTTGAAACCCACTTCTAAAGATAAACTTGATTTCATAGGACTCTAATTTTCTACACTATAAAATAAGTCTTTCTTTGTTGAATTCATGCAGGGGTGTCCAACCTTTTGGCGTCTCTGTGCCACACTGGAAGAAGAAGAGTTGTCTTGGTCCACACATTAAATACATTGCGACACGTAATCACAAAAATATCTCATAATGTTTTAAGTAAATTTATGATTCTGTGTTGGGCCACATTCACAGCCATCCTGGGCCACATGAGGCCCACGGGCTGTAGGTTGGACACCCCTGGTAGTACTTGGATTATGAAAATATGTTCCCAATGAAAAACCTCATAGAAGGCATTTTAGATTAATATTTATTTCAGAACATACCAGTGGGAACTATATTAGCATTTTCCTCTTCGTTGTTGTTCACAATGCGATCATGATGGTTTTATCTCTATCGTAATGCTTTATTATTTTTCCGCTGGTTTTTCCTGAGTCTCTCAGGTGAATAGACTTTGTAACTGCCCTCTGGGGCTTTCATTTTTAACTTTAATAACTCATGCAACACACACACACACACACCCACATCCACAAATACAACACACAGCTTTTTTTTCCCTTAACAACTCCTTCCATTTGTTAATATTATTCTATTCCTTCCATTTATATACTCAATAAACATTTACTGTGCAACTTTTCTATACTGTGCACTATGCTAAGTATTGTGGATGTGCAGGTAAACGTCACATGCTCTTTGTCCTTCGGCAGAGTGCAATCTAGTGGCTAGGCAGACGAACATGTAACAGTATTACCATGCATGGTGGTTTGATGCCCTAAGGGAGCTAAGTGCAAAGTGCAAAGATAAGTTAGAGTTGGAAGATAACCAGGGAAAACATTTAAAAATTGAAAATAAGAGTGAAGGCAGGGGTCTCTTGCAGCCACATTTGAAAACATGATAGAGCTAAGACCTGGTGTTCTCTTAGTTCTCAAGTGAAGTCAGGTTATTCTCCTAAAGGTGTACCCCATACGAAAGGTGATATTAAAGCTTCCTCAGTTCGCAACATGATTCATTCATTCTTGAAACTCCTCAGATAAAAACTTCTCTCCCTTTGGGGCTCCTGCCATCTGGTTACCACCTTCCACTATGGTCCTCGTTCTTGTTTACCAAAACCCCGATCATTCTCCCACATTTATCAGGGACCTTCGCGCTCTGATCATTTTCTTGCCACCATTTGCCTAGTCAATTTCAATGTCAATGCAGACAACCCCACCCAACAAACTGTTTTCACAGGTCCCTGATCTCTTCAGTTCCAGGGGCCAGCACCACTGCCACCCAGCCTCTCCTGCCACATACAACAGACCCCTCCCTATCAGCACCCTTCTAGTTTCCTGTTTTGAATTCTTAAACTCTTGGCCATTCCTTCCTTATCCGCCTGTTTCTCTCAACCCCTTATTTTCAGTTCACCAGTTATCAGACCATATCAAGACCACTGAAACTTTTACTCTCCATTTCCCCCTCTATCCTTCCAGTCTTTCTCATCACCTCTTTTCTCTGTTCTCATTGCTCATCACCTTCGTCTGGTTCTCATTTCCTAGAGCCTCCGTCGCCTGATTCATCAGCCACCTTGTCTCTTCAGTAGTCGGCCTCTCCCTTCCAGTAAACAGATGTGCCTTGCTCTTCTGAACTTTGCTTTACCGAGCTTCGTAAATGTTGCATTTCTTTTACAAATTGAAGGCAATATCCTCCCCCAGGAAAACATGTATGACTTGTTTTATTGTGGTATTTACTTTATTGTGATGGTCTCGACTGAGCCCACAATGCCTCCGAGGTGTGACTGTATCAACTGAATGAAGATTTCTCTCAACTGAAAAACCGAGGCCCTTTTCCACCTGTTTCCTACTCCAGCTACTTCTCACCCTTCTCTTCCTTTCGCACCTGATTAGTAATAATTTCATTTTCCTGATTAGTAATAACGTTGAGTATCTTTTCATATTTTAATTGGCCATTTGTATTTCCTCTTCTGTTTACGTTTGTGCCCGTTTTCTTTTGTTTAGTGAGAATCACCTAAACTTTTGGTTACTAATTGGTTTTCAGTGACATGTATTGCAAATAAATCTTTCCAGTTGCAGCATATTTTTCCTGCTTGATTTTTATGGTGTCTTTTCATGGAAACTATAGTGTTCTTAATGTTAATGGAGTCAAATTCACCGCTTTAGTTTTTGTTGTTCTTAAATTAATTCTTTCCTACTCTGCAGTCATAAAGATCAGTTTCTATTTTGCATGTAAAACTTTAAAAGTTTTGACTTTTACATTTAATTTTTAAATCTGTATAGAACTGAGCTGTGTGTACGATGTGGAGTAGGAACCCATTTTCATTTTTCAAAAACTTGGATACCAGCTTCCAGAGCACCATCTACTGAATACTGCATATTTTGCTCACACACATTTCAATGCTGAATCCATCATTATCAAATTTCCTTATAAGCTTCTAATTCGGATCTCTTTCCTTACTTCTACTAGTATATTTAACTGTTTATGCACCAAAGAATTCAGCAAATCTGGTAGGGCAAGTCTCTACATGTCATTTTTGTTCTTCTAGATTCTAACTCTTATATTGGATTGGCCAAAAAGTCCACATGGTTTTTTCCATAAAATAAAAGACACATTTTTCATTTTCACCACTAACTTCATTGATTTGGATATTTTGAGTATGTTGGCTATCTTCCGCATGGTATAATGTCAATTGTTCTCAATTAATGCCTCCATTTAATTGTTATCAACTTCACTTGGTCTACCCAACGATGGAGCATTGTCCAGTGAGAAATCTCCAGCATGAACTTTGCAAACCACTTTGACCCTTTCAATCAATCACAGCACCTTCTCCATATACTGTACAAATCTTTTTTTGCGTTTCAGTTGCATTTTTACCTTTATAGAAATAATAAAGTATAATATGCCAAAAATATTACATATTTTCTTCCAGCTTCAATATTAAAATGACTATACAATAATTCACCAGTTTTGATAAGTTTTTTAAAAAATGCTTATTGATATGACAGCTGTCCCAATGCAATCTAACAAAATCCTTTCAAACAAAGTTAAAGACAACTAAGTGTTACTAGAGCCATCTTATGGGGGGTGGAGGTGACTTTTTGGCTAATCCAACACTTTAATTTCCAAATAAGCCTTTTAAATTTCAAAGAAAATCCAGTTGGGGTTTTAAAAGAAATTGTATTGATTCTGTATATCAATTTTGGGATAACTGACATGTTTAAAATATTGAATTCTGCTATTTGTGAATATATATCTCTTAATTTAGGTCTTTTAAAGTATATTTTAAAATAAAAACCATCAATTTCTTCATAAAATAATTGGCCATCTTTTGTTAAACTGATTCCTAATTACCAATATTTGGTTCTACAAATTATATTTTCTGTTAATTTTTGTATATTAATCTTATATAGTCACTGTACTAAACTTTTATTTGAACAACTTCAAGGACCCTTTTGGGTTTCCTATGAAAACCATCATGTCTTCTGCAAATAATGAGATTATTTTCTCATTCTTTTCTTATCCTTACATATTTTATTTTATTTTCTTATTTTTATGTGCTTTCTGGGATCCTTACTTTAATGTTGCATATGTATGATAATAGAGGGCTTTTTCTGTTGTTGTTACTCTCTTAAAAAGAAAGATTTTACCATTTTGCCAATGACTATGATGTTTCCTGTGAGATTTTTGTAGATTCCCTTTTGCCAGTTAGAAAAGTTTCCTTTAATTCTAAGTTTGCTAAGAGTTTCTAATATGGATGAATACTGTACATTGTGTTTATCTGCAGAAAAATTAGATTATTTTATGAGTTTTTTGCATTTTATGTTAACTTATATTCGTTTTTCATATGTTAACTAGCCTTTTATTTCTTGGATAAAGTCAACTTAGTAATTTATGTGTGTATTTGTGTGTTTTTGCTATATTGCTGGACCTAGTTTGCCAGTATGTTATATAGAATTTTTCAATCTATGGTTCATAATTGAGACTGACCTATAATTTTCCTTTTGAAACTTTCACTGTTGGGTTCTGAAATCAAGATTATAATAATGACCTCATAAAATAAGTAAAAGAGAATTGTGTCATCATCGTTCATGCTCTGGAAGAATTTATGTGATATTGGCATTATTTGCTCCTTAAATATCTAGTAGAATTTGTTCTCAAACTGTGGACTTGGACTTTTTCATGGAAAGTTTAATTTCTTCAGTGGTTATAGGATCACATGGGTTTTTTAGTTCTTTCATAAGTCAATTTTCGTAAGAGGTAATTTTCTAGAAATGTGCCCATTTTATCCAAGTTGTTACTGTCATCTAAAGTTGTCTATGACACTGTGCTCTCCTTCTAGTCTTTGTTTCTTTTGAAGCTACATTCCTTTTACTTTGTCAATATTGTTTGCATCTTCCCCCTATTTTACTGACCAATTTTATCAGAGACATTTGGATTTTGTTGTTTTTTCAAAGAACAGATTTAGGGTTTTGGTTTTTTGTTTTTTAAAAAATTTTCCCTATTGTGGTTTTTTTCCTACATTAATTTATGTTTTTATCTTTGTTATTGCCTTCTGCTTTCTGGGTTTGTTTTGTCAATATATTTTTAAAATCAAGTTAGATGCTGAATTTATTAATTTCCACCTTTTCTAATATGGCTACATAAGGCTATACATTCTTCTCTGAACTATTTTATCAGTATCCTACATGTTTTGATATATAGACATTTTCATTATTGTTTCATTCTAAAGTGTTCTAATATTCATTTTGATTGTTTTGTGTTATTTAGAAGTGTTTTCAAATCTCTAAAAATGAGTTTTTCATAATTTTTTGTGGTTAGAGAACATGACCTATATCATATCAAATTTTTCATATTTGTGAAAACTAGTTTTGTAGCTTATATGGTCTCTATATGCTAATAGTAAATAAGTATCACATGTGCTTGAAAATAACATCATCTCTAATTGTTTTGTGCTTTATTCTACATAATGCAATTAGTTCAAGCGTGTCACTTGTATTCTCAAAGTCTTATATCTTACTGATTTTTTTGGTCTGTTTGATCTGTCAATTGCCAAGCAATATGTCTCAAAACACCCACTATGATTTTGAATCTTTTCTGCTCATTTTACTATATTTAAGTTGTGAAATATAGCGCATGAGATTTTTATAATTATATAGTGACCCTCTAAAGTAATGCTTTTTACCTTAACGTCTATTTTATCTAAGAGTACTATACCCACATTAACTTATGTGTATTTCAGTTTAAAATGTTTGTATATTTATATTTTAAACTCCTGGAATATTTTGATTTATTCCTACCATCTTATTTGCGCTTTCTGGCCTTACTTAGTACAGTTTAGGATTACTTCTTAACTCCATACAAGACCTTTAGCATGATTTAACTCTTCCCATGCCCCGACTTATGCATTATTTCAGTTCTACCTTGTTTTTTTCTAGCCTGTCTGGGCTGAACACACTTCAGAGTGACCCCAATGAGTCATGCCTTTGCATAACCGCCTTCCCTTGAGTGTGGGTGGAATTTGTGACTTGCTTCTAACCAACAGAATGTTACAAGAGTAATGGGATTTCACCCCCTTCACTATATTACATTGTAGGGCAATGGTGGCAGGCATTTCACTTATGATGTTATGTTACACAGACTGGAGAGAGTCTCCTTGTGGGCTTGAAGAAGGTAACTGTTACGTTGTGAAGGCGTCTGTGGAATGCGGTGGCTTCTAGAAACAAGGGCAGCCTCCAGCTGACAGCCAGTGAAAGGTCAGGGCCCTCAGCTGCATGGCCGCGAAGAGATTAATTCTGCTAATGACTGAAGGAGCCTGACAGTGGGCCCTTCCTCAGCGGCCCCTCCGGATAACACAGCTTGTTTCAGCTTTAATTGCAGCCTTGTGAGACCCAAATCAGAGGATGCATTAAGCTGCGTCCAGACTCATGATCCTTAGAAACAGGATAATACATATATGTGGTTTTAAGCCACTAAATTGTCGTACTTTGTTACTCGGCTTTAGGAAAACTAATACATGCTCAAATTAGGCTTTATTGTTCTGTTTTACAGAGTTAATGTTTGTTTAGATTCACCCACATTTTCTACTTTATTTGCTTATTTTTCTTTCTTGAACTCAGTACTTTTTCTGAAATAATTTTTCCTTATTCTTGGAGTATATATTTTAGAAACTCCCATAGGAAGGAGTTGCTTGTGGAAAATTTTCATTTTACCTAAAAGTAACATTATAATACCCTACAATTCTAAGTATGTAGCTGTAAATATTTTTTCATAACTTTGTTATTAGCTCGGTTTTCCGGCTTCCATTGTTGTCATTTAGAATTCAGTTATCATTTCAACTTTTTACCTGGAGGTAATCTGTGTTTCTCTCCGGATACTTTTTAAAGATCTTTTGCATGTGTTCTATAGTTCAGTTGAGATTGAGAAGTACAAGCTGGTAGTCACACAATAGTAACGTATCGTTAGAGAATGTAGTCAGTAATGTTGAGATAATATGTGCGGCGCCAGGCGGGTGCTGGAAATATCGGGGGGACAGTCTGTGAAATACATGGCTGTCTAACCACTATGCGCACACCTGAAACTAATATAAAATAACAGTTAATGTTCACTGTAATTGAAAGATAAAATTAAAAAATAATAATCTTTTAAGATTTAAAAAACTGGATTTGTTTTGCTTCCTGATCCTGAGGATTCATGTCATCTGGAATTCTGGAATTCATTGACCATTTTGCCTTTCAAAGCCATCTCTTTCCTATTTCTCTGTTATTCATTTCTGGAATCTGATTCGACTTGTGTTCCATCTTACCGCTCTATCCTTTGTCCCTCAACTGCTTTCATATTCCAGCTCTGTCTCTCTGGGCTGCCCTTGGCTAATTACTTCGGACCTTTATTCCAGCTCTGTCACTCTTCAGTCATATCCAATAGGCTAAGTTGCACACTTATTGAATTTCTATTTTAATTCCTGTGTTTTTCTTTCCTATATGTCCAATGTATTTTTCATTTTCATTTCAAATGCCCTATCATCTTTATAGTCACTCCTTCCTTACTTATACATTTGATTTTTTTTTAACTTAAACAGAGTACACACTGATCTCATGTGGTAAATGTGACAGTTGGCAGTAGCTATATTCTTTTTAGACCTGATTCTGCTTATTATTTGTGCTTATATCTACTCCTATTCCTTATTTCTTTCTTTATTTTTCTTTTTGAATTTTTTCAATTCCAAGATGCTACAGTAACTTTCTATATGGAAATTCTCTGAGGCTTGATTTGATGGTTGTTTCATCTAGAGAAAAGTATTGCTTGTTTTAAACAGGCACTTCGGGAAGATCAAGCTTGGGTTTGCTTGAATCCTTTTCAGACCATGCAGCAGTGAAATATTATACCCTGGCCGTCTGAGGGTTAGCTCTGGCTTATGAATTCTCAGGTGACATTTTGTTTATTTCTTTATTCAAGGCGTATTTTATTTTTGTTTGTTTTTTATTTTTTCTGATTCACACTTTTACTGTAGGTACAATTCTTCATAGGTCCCAGAACTAAAATCCAACTCTTCCACCAATGCAGACCCAAGTTTGTCAAGGTCAAAACTGAAGTTCTAGGTTATTGGAAGTAACAGATGTTTTTGTTGATTATAACTCTTTGAATTTGTTCTTCCCAGAACTTTTGCCTCTGATGACTCTGATAGTTTCTCTTACTCTCTCCAACTCAAGCACACATTAAAATATGTTTTTAACTATGTCTCTACTACCTTTGGGAGCTTTGCAGGAGGGCAGTTTTTCAGGATATTGACCCTGCCAGTGCTGTTGGAAAAGGAAGTCTCTGTCTACTCTTCACCTTCCTGTGACCAAAGTTTGCCCTTGCTCAGGTCACCGGTGACATCAACATTTCTAAATAAAGTAATTGCACATCAGGTCTTTTCTTACTCTGCAGCCTTTAAAACCACTGTCCAGTGTCCCCGTGAGTCACTCTTCTCCATTACATTACCTGACTCCCCCCTCACATCACACAGGCATGCACATAGACACACGCACTAAGTTGGCACTTGCCATAATCAGCTCTTAGGATATTATTTTCGTATTGTTTTTTATCCTAATAAGGTCTACTAAAAAAATTTCCAAACTGAAGAAACTTAACCTGACACTTTTCTGTCCAATGGGATATGGGAAATAACATCTCAACACTTCTGTTAGCTATTGCAAGAACCGCTTGTCTCTCAAGACTGCTCTGTCATTAATCTATTACAAAAATGCACCAGCCCATCTTGGAAGTTGCCCGTTAATTAAAACCCTATCACTTGCTGATTTTATTGTACCCCTGCTTCATAGTTGATGCATTAGTTTCAAATTACTGGTGAGAAATGGCGAGGTGCCATTTTCAATGGCAACCTTCCAATTCTATAGAAGCTATAAAATTCAACTTCAATAAAGCTGCTGTTGGAATGATTGGAGTGGAAGGTTCTAGAATCATAAGTCACTTTGCAACCAGAACATCAGGTCAAGGTCTAATTTTTCGCTGCATCCCTGAGGCAGGATGCCGGCTGACCAGTGACTCTTTAGCAATAGCTAATAAAGAGGATAGCTTGGTGCCAGGCTGATCTTTGCTCATGTTTACCATCCTACTTCTCCATGTTTTGCAGTAAAATGTCCTTTTAGTTAAAATTCACAACTAATATTGTTCAAGAAATATTTAATTGAAAGCATTACTTTTCTTTCACCAAACTCAGAGAGGGAATGTCAGTGAACATAAATCGGATCAGATACTAAGACCTGGACTTGCCTTAGCAGCTGGCAAGGAACTGGGACAGATGATGTATTGCAGAGTTGTAAATGTGAAACCTGTGTAATTTTATTAACCAATGTCAATACGAAAATAAAATTTAAAAAAGAAAAGAAAAAGAGGAGGAAACTGGGATAAAGCCTGTGCTGAGGAGTGCCCCTGCTGGCTGAAGCAGATATACCCAGTGTCCCCTTCCTTTCCAGCTCCTTTTTTTTTTTTGGTATATTTTATTGATTATGCTATTACAGTTGTCTCATTTTTTTCCTCCCCTTTATCCGCTTTTCCCTGTACCCCATCCCATCATCCCCACGTCAACATTTTACCACCACCACTTTCCCCAGCCCCACCCCTTCCCACCTCCCACCCTCAATCCTTCCCCTATTTGGCTTTGTCGATGGGTCCTTTATGCAGGTTCCTTAATGACCCTTCCCTCCTTTTCCCCCATTATCCCCGCGGCCCTTCTGGTTACTGTCAGTTTGTTTTTTATTTCAATGTTGCTGGTTATATTTTGCTTGCTTGTTATTTTGTTGATTAGGTTCCACTTATAGGTGAGATCATATGATATCTGTCTTTCGCCGCCTGGCTTGTTTCACCTAGCATAATGCTCTCCAGTTCTATCCATGCTGTTGTGAAGGGTAGTAGCTTTTTCTTTCTTTCTGCTGTGTAGTATTCTATTGTGTGAATGTACCACAGTGTTTTCATCCACTTATTTACTGTTGGGCACTTAGGTTGCTTCCAGTTCTTAGCTATTGTAAATTGTGCTGCTATGAACATTGGGGTGCATAAGTTCTCTTGAATTGGGGTTTCAGGATTCTTACGGTATAATCCTAGCAGTGGAATTGCTGGGTCAAAAAGCAGCTCCATTTTTAGTTTTTTGAGGAAATTCCAAACTGTTTTCCACAGTGGCTATACCAGTCTGCATGCCCACCAACAGCGAATTAAAGTTCCCTTTTCTCCATAGCCTCACCAGCACTTGTTGTTTGTTGACTTGTTATGATGGCCATTCTGGCTGGTGTGAAGTGGTATCTCACTGTGGTTTTAATTTACATCTCTCTGATGGCTAGTGATGCTGAGCATCCTTTCATGTGTCTCTGGGCCCTGTGTGTGTCCTCCTTGGAGAAGTGCCTGTCAGGTCCTTCGCCCATTTTTTAATCAGGTTGTTTGTCTTCCTGGAACGGAATCATGTGAGTTCTTTATCTATTTTGGAGATCAAACCCCTGTCTGAGGCATCATTGGCAAATATATTTTCCCATACGATTGGTTCCCTTTTCATGTTGCTGATGTTTTCTTTAGCTGTGCAGAAGCTTCTTATTTTGATGAAGTCCCACTTGTTTATTCTTTCCTTTATATCCCTTGCTCTAGGGCACATATCGGTGAAAATATTGTTGCATGGAATATCTGAGATTTTCCTGCATATGTTCTCCTCTAGGACTTTTGTGGTGTTGCAACTTATATTTAAGTCTTTTATCCGTCTTGAGTTTATTTTTGTGTGTGGTGTAAGTTGGTGGTCGAATTTCATTTTTTTGCATGTAGCTGTCCAGATCTCCCAACACTACGTGTTGAAGAGGCTATTTTTATTCCATATTATGCTTCTGTCCCCTTTGTCGAATATTAATTGACATAGAGACATGGGTTTATTTCTGGGCTCTCTATTCTATTCCATTGATCTATTCCATTGATCTATGTGCCTGTTCTTATATTAGTACCAGACTGTTTTGATTATAGTGGCCTTATAATA
The DNA here is from genome assembly GCA_004026545.1 of Mormoops blainvillei. Taxonomy (NCBI): domain Eukaryota; kingdom Metazoa; phylum Chordata; class Mammalia; order Chiroptera; family Mormoopidae; genus Mormoops; species Mormoops blainvillei. The sequence continues at coordinate 125 of PVJD01018262.1, read as the reverse complement.
TAGTTTGATGTCACGTATTGTGATCCCTCCTACTTTGTTCTTCTTTCTCAAAATTGCTGTGGCTATTTGGGGTCATTTATGGTTCCATATAAACTTTTGAAATATTTGTTCTACATCTGTGAAAT
>PVJD01018261.1:0-15044 GCA_004026545.1 Mormoops blainvillei | reverse complement strand
TTCGACAGATGAATCGTATAGTAGGTGGGCATTTTACAAGAAGATGACCCATGGCTACATGAAAAGCTCAGCAGGTAGAGGTGTGTGCTGGCTGTGAGATCCGAGTTCAAAGGTAAAACTAGTGAAAAGGCAGGTCTCCAGGCTCAAGAACTAAAGTTCTGTTTGGCTGAACAAAGTAGCCACTCAGGAAAGGAAGATGATGTCAAGAACCCAGGTAATTAGCAATGGAATACAAGCAGGGTTTTAGTAAGGACCACCACATGTGACTATGTGGGTTGTGTGATGTGCAGCCCTGGTGAATGCTGTTGGTTGAAAAGACAGTGTGAAAGGTTCCTTCTGGGTTTGTACAAAGTAAGAAGCCCATTACAATACTGGGATTTTACCCCAAGATTGGAGAAGATCAGCAATAAAATTGACATTATCATCACCCACCACCCCCATGACTGGGACAGCCGACATTATGACGATGTGTTATACTTTACAGTACAAATTCCCTGACTCTGAAAGGAGTCAAAGGAGGTAGCCAGGTCAGGGATTACAATTATCATTAAAATGAAGACATAAAAACTCAGAATACTCATTGGCGTGACCAAGACCTCAGAGGTAGTTTCAGTGGTAGAACAGGCATGTGAACCCAGGATGTCTCCTTTTAAAGCCATTCTGTCCCCAGTGTGTTAAACTGCTCGCAAGGGGAATGAAGATTGGTCCTTGACATTGGGATTGGTTGAGGTTGGGCTTCCTGGGCGGTGTGCCAAACATATGATTATACACACTGTAATTGTTTTATATAAACTATGTTTTATTTCTTCAACCCAATGGGTAAACACATTCTTCCTGTAAGGGGATTTCCTGCTGTGTAACATTCAGACCCAACTTGTCCATAGTGATTGCTATTTTGTTGTAGCGACTCTTTGTTTAGGACATATTAGAGAAAAGATTTATGGCAGCTTACAAAAACACATACAAAACAAAATAAAATTGAATATAAAGTATGGAAGTGAGGAAATTGAATTAAAAAAAATGAGTGAAGAAAACACCCAGCCAAGAATGAAGTTAGTTCACAAAATAAATAAGGCATTCAATAAAGTTCTCTATATTTGCTAGAGGTATACCACAAATTTAGCTCTCAGCTTTTTAGCAGTGAAGAGTAAGAGGGAAACATGACTCACAGCATTTAAAAGATATAATTATAGGCCAACCAGAGACTCAGGAGAAATACAAGTATTCTTGGTAGTAAGACTAGAAAGATATATTTTCCATTGGCCCATATAATGCTAACGAGAGTATCTAATTTTTACAAGGATATTACTATGTGAGAGCATGATACTAAGTGCCTTGAATGCTTTATCTCATTCAATTCCTGCAACAATTTTATAGGATGGATATTATTAGTGTCACTTTTTTTTTTTTTTTTTTTACAACTGAGCAATTGCAGTATAGAGATGTTAAGTAAGTCACTGCAGGAAACACAGTTAGCATGTGATCTGGAATTCCAAGACATTCCTACTGATCCCAGAATTATTCTCCTACCACACAGCTCCCATGTGGGAGCTATACCTTGATTCAATCCCTAGGTATCCTAAATTATCCAACAGAATCCTTCAACATCCAATATAATGTAGTCCCTACAACTTGTTCTGCCTCATAACCTTTTTGTTTCCTTTTTTATTTTTGTTTTGTTTTCTTCATTGCAATTACCACCATCTGAAATTATTTTTAGTTGTTTACTCATTTTATTCTTTCACCTATTAGAATTGAAATTATATAACTGCAATAATCTTGTTCATCTTGCCACTCTGGTATCCCCAGAGTCTGCTTTATTGAAGAGGACTCAATAATATTTTTAAATGAATGAATATTTCAAGGAACAACGATCAAGTGTTCATTCAAAACTTTTGCATATCTGAGAATCCAGTTGCTTCTACTTATCCTTGCTGAGGCAAGATAGTCAGAAACTAGGAAAATGCCTTGGCAAGTGCAATGAGGAAACTGAGACAGATAAATGGCTGAGCAATTTACAGTCAGACAATAAATCTCAAGGTCTTTTCTTCCCTAACCAAGGACATTTAGCAGCAAATGGTTTATATATTCCGGACCATGCTAGGGCAGACCTGCCTTGGTCCTGGTCCCTCTTTGATGACATTCTTTGAAGGTGAAACTGACCAGAGAATGACCCTGGCCCTTTTATAAGTTCATTTTGATCCATCACTATATCAAAGGACACACTTGAAAAGCTGATGAGTATTCCATTCAGATCCTTTTGGGACACCTCCTCTATAATTCCAGCCTTTAGAAAACAAATAAAAATCCATAAGACGAGGGACCCAGTGTGCACTCTCTCTGGAGTACACCTGTGCCTTCACTCCCTTCTTTCCTCAGGCAGATATCTTTGCTTTCTCCTAAGCTTTAAGTGTTCCCAGGAGGCCTGCAACCAGGGAGGCAGCAGGCAGTGGCAGCTTGTTCATGACTAATCCCCTGAACCTGTCTCCAAGGGCCCTCCTTTTGCCTCTGTAACTTGTTTCCCAAACCCACACAGCCCAGCTGGCTCACTTCTTCTGCCTCTGCGACTTTCTTTCCAAAGGGCCAAGGTATCCTCACCTAGGTTTTACCTTTCCTCATGTTTCCAAAGAGCCAGGCAGCTCTGCTGAGGCTCACTCCTATTGCTATGAACTTGACTTTTCTACCTTAAGCTCTTCTTTTGTTTTATTGACCCCAGCTTTAATATACATACTCTCAAAATCACCTGGATTTGTGTTGTGAAATCTTTTCTGCATAAAGTCAAGAACCCAAGCTGGGTCCTTATAGGTATTACTTACATATTGTTCTCCAGTCTCCATGACTTATGTATATTAGTTATTCACCAAAAACATATTGTTTCCTATAACTAGGATATTTTTATAATCCAGCTTGGCATAGACTTGATTTTATGCATTTAACTTGTAATTTTAAAAATTATACTTAAGAATAAAGATGACACCATTGCTTGTCACACATGAAGAATTTTTTTCATTCATTTACCCATGAAAAAATCTTATATTCAAAGAATTTGCCTGGTGGTCTGTTCAATATAGATTTTGCTATTTGCTGCCTAATATTTCCTATTTAAAGAGCAGACCAGTTTTAAAAAAGAGAGAGAGAAATTAATTCAATGGCTTAAAGCACAAAAACCAACATGTACCTGTTGTGGTTAAACACCTAATTCTAGTAGCTGTGTTTTCAGGCAGGAAAAATAATCAAATTTGCAAGCCATGCAGCATCACTAGATCAGTAAATGGGGCGTGAGATGATGGGGGGCTTTCTAAACTATAGACACACAAATACATATAGAATCCAAAGATATTCAGAATAATTGATTGGATGATATAAATAAATGCAATCCAGGAAATCTCAGAATAAGATAAATTCTTAGCACTGATTATCTTGACACAAATTCTCAGTGTTCTTCAAGACTTGCAGGCTCTTTTGGAATTTGAATCATGTGACTGTCACATCCCAGAGAGGAGGGCAAACAAATCTCGTCAACACAGCTCTTCCTGCCATCTTAGAAACTTCTGTGAACATTTGGCCTATCCTTTAAAAGTGGGTCTTTTTCTTCTTTTTCCTTTAAACTTATCTGTTGCTAACTTATTGCTTCCATTAAAAGCACAGTATATGAAAATGTAGGCTAAACTGAAAGATATGTAAAGTTGATAATGTCCTCTTATTTTCCTGGACTCAAATGGTTCAAAAATGGTAGACAGGTATGAAAAGAAACAATTTGGGGAATGAATAATGGCTGGATTATACATTCACATTTCAAAAAATATTTGGAAAATGGTTAAGTATAAGATTATAACAACCCTTTTTTATCAAAAGACAATGATGAATGGCTCAGGTGATGTGGTATTATGATTTATAGTAAGAAAAATATTTTGTTCAGTTTCCATAGTTCCTGGCACATAGATCTTAAAACCATGTAGTTTTCTATATGAGCTATAGGAGCATATTTTTAAATCTATTTAGTTTTGTTCCCAGTTCCTGAAACAACTCCAGAGCCATAAAGGTGAAATTGCTGTCTTTTGTTATTCACAGTAAGCCCTTTCAAGCACACCAAGTTTATGTTAATGAGGTGACTTTTGGAAAGCCCCTAAGAATGGGAGCAGGTTGCCAGGGAAACCAACAATTGATTAGAGGAATAGAACTTTCATTCCTGACCTCTAACCTCCGGGGAGTAGAAAGAGGGGCTGGATGTCGAATAATTACCAATGGCCAATGATTAATAAATTGAGCCTATGTAAAGAAGTCTCTGAAAAATTACAAAAGAATAGGGTTTAAAGAGATTCCAGATTGGTGAACTGTGGAGGTGTTGGAAGTGAGGAGTACCCAGAGAGGGCTAGGAAGCTCTGCATCCTTTCCCACATACCTTGCCCTATGCATCTTTTCCATTTACCTGTTCCTGAGTTATATCCTTTTATAACAAACTGGTAATCTAGTGAGCAAAAGTGTTACCACCAGTGTTAAGCTAGATATTGAAAGGGGTAACAAAGGGAAGTAGACATTGAGTTTAATAAACTGAGAAAGGGGAGCCTGTACGCTTCAACAGGAAGTGACAGTTTCAAGCACTCCTGGGGATTACAGCATTGCTCTGCCAAAGTTATTAACACTCCTCCCTTCCCTCCTCCAGTGCCAGAATGTTGGGTGGTGCAGGGGGAGGTGCTGGACCAAAGAGGCCTGTCAGCCTAACGAGGGGGTATAAACCCAACCAAAGCCTGCAAAATTGGGAGGTTAATTGGTTCTTTTGGAAAAGGCACCTGGTCTGTCCAAAGCCCAAGCTAATAGAATCCCAGGAGGACAAAGAAGCTCTCTCTCTTTTGCTTGTGACCCACACTCAGTGCACACACCTGTTTTCTTCATAGCCATGTGGCCCATGGCCTTCAGGAGGGAGGCTGAGCACCACAGTGCAGCAATGGACTACAGCTGGAAACACAGACTAAGCTAGTTTTATGCCGGACTGGACTGGACTTCAATATGGAGTATAAACTCTGAGCAGTGGTCTTCATTCTGGTCCTACTAAAGATAAGATTAGACCTTTTATATGACAAGACAGGATTTTGGGAAGTCAGAAGTGGTATGTCCTTAATTGTACATCACCAATAAACCATACCACAGAGCCCTATCCACCTATGCAGTCCTCAGGAAATTTATTTTTGTGTTGATACCATAAGAACCTCACTTCCACCAATAACAAAAGGATCTGATGCTATTTCCAAGTAGATAGTGTCAGAATTTAATGAAACGGCAGATGCCAAGCTGCTGTGACAGAATTGCTTGGTGTGGGAAATCTGCCCCCTCTTCACATTTGGTGGCCAAAAATGTCATAGTGAAGTATTGAGAGTAATGTAGAGAGCAGAGAAGAAACGCAGGGGGAATTCTCCCTTTACTTTTTGGTGTTAGCAGTGTGATTTTCTAGAACAGCCCTGACTCAGAGAAACATGTAGTTTGAGAAGAGAAAGAATAAAAGGACAGGAGATAAAGAACCTTGACTCCCTGGTGACCATGTAGTCAACCAGGATATGAGTCCTCAGCTGCGCTGCTCTCGGTTACTGAAAGCAAAATTTACCGATGAGTTAGCTTCATAACTTGGTCCCAGGAGAGAACCTTCCAGAGACTTTCAGCTCCTGTATTTTTTAAAAACAAGAGAAAGGAACAAATTGTTTCTACCATCTAAGTTATGGACATCATGTTGAAAGGACCGAGACATTTGTTAAGCAGTGCCAATCCCACCATGCATAGGTGGGGCCAGAGAACCCAATAGAATTATCCATTAGCAGTAAGATTTTTAAGCAGAGCATCTTATAGTTAAAAAGAAAAACCTAAGCATGATTCGTAGGTATTTATGATTAGAGAGAAGTAGAGGAAGGAAGAAGAAAAGAAAGAAAAAAGGATGTCATTCACAGAGGGTACAAGAGAATAGTTCTTAACAACTGGAAAACCAAAGAGCAATTTTTAAAGACTTGACAGTTAATATTTGTTCCAAAGAAAACACACCTTCTTTGTCCATCTGCAGACCCCATTTATTTTTACATTATTGTAGAAATTTTGGATTTAAAAAAGGGGGGTTCAGGCTCCAACATAAAGAGACCTAGCACCTCCACCTTTCTCAATGAAAAGTCCTTAAAGAATATTTTATATGCTATTAACAGGACATTCTCTTTGTTTGTCCTTCTAACTTCTTTGGTTGCTTTAAATATTTCCTTTGCTTAATATTTAAGGTCTATGGAATATACATAATTTGGTCAAACAAAAAAAAAAGACCCATATTACAATTATACAGAGAGTTCATAAAGAGTTTCCTTTAAGGTAAACTTCCCAAATTCTTTCAATAATATTAACTAGGCAGTTGCAATAAAAAGGATAATATATTTGATATATTCAATATTTATTTCTCCTCAAAATCAGCTGCTTTAAATCACTGAATGTGTTTGGAACATGTTGACACATAAAACTGTAAAATCTATTACACAATGGAATTTTTAGCAGCTGTAAAAAATGATGCTATATAAAGATAGTTAATGGCATGAAATATGTCCATAATATAAACTAACTAAAAAAAATACAAAACTTTTGTATACATATTCCATTTTTTTATAAAAACAGTCTATACCAAGTACATGACTATACTGATACATATATTAAGATTACATTATAACAGTTAGGGATTATTTATATTTCCTCTTTTTCCTTCTCTATATTTTAAACTATTCTGAAATTCTATGAAAGTATATTACTTTTGGAGAATACTGTCAGCACATAAAGATAGTCAATGTTTAATTAATGTGTTAATCAATTAACTCAGTTCTTTTAAGACTTCAGTCATTTCAGTGTTGAGTCTAAATGATCCAAAACAAGCAGATGGGCCGAGTGGTCCAGTATTGAAACTTCACATAGACATTGCCTAAGCTTGACCTCTAACATTTCCAGCATGTGTTCAAGCATCCTCCTCGCTGTTTTAGCAGCTAGGACTGGAGAAAAGCAACAGATGGTGACAATTATGGCTGTCAGGATGCCAAGCTCAGGAACGGAATTTCTACTTCAAGACTATTTTTCAGGGGTGCAATAATATCTGTAGAATCTAAGCACAAAGCTAACCAAAATGGAAGGGTTTGGGATAAAAGAAAAGGTGATTATATAAGATCTTACAGTTTAACATGAAGCATTTAGGATAAATTAAGGAAAAAGCAACAATTTAACCAAATTTCTAAAGATTACAGAATTTTTTCTAGGCTTTCTTAAAAGTAAAATAGGATTTGACAGAATAATTCATTTTTTATTATTATGTATAATAAAGATCCATGGCCATCATGGATCTTTTGCCTTTTACCCTCTGGCTCCAACATTAACATCTAGCTACCACTGAGTATATTTGCAGAGAAAAAAATTAACATTACCATTAGCTTAAATGAAGTGTAATTCATAAAGTTAAATTTTCTGTTAAAAATTTATAGTACTTTCTGAAGGCAAACCAAATGACTTATGGTAAAATTTTAATTGTTTGAGTTTTGAAGTCAGGTAAATCAGGATTTTAATCTGCCTGTCACTCTTATTGGTAACAGTGTAACCTGGAGAAAGTTCCTCATTTGGGGCCTTGATTTCCTTGTCTGTAAATGGACACCTAATCAGGAGTTTCTTTCAAGCTCGAAGGCTCTTTATTTGACATAGTTTCTTCCATTATTACCATGTATGATGAAATTTCTATAATATGGTTTCTGCACATAATTACCTTTCCTGAAGTTCACAGGTAGAACCATATAACGAGCAACAGCATAATCCAATGATTCCCCAACATTACTTTGAAGATTGTACTACATATACTCTAAGACAGTCCCCAATGTTCCCTGCCCTCTAGTGTTCATTCCCTCAGTAGTCTGTCCCGTAACTGTGGGCTAGACCGAGTGACTCATTGCTAATGAACAGACTCGAGCGTGAATGATGGTGTGTGACTTGGAGGCTAGGTCATACAAAGCGGTGTGGCCTCTCCCTCTCTCTTTACATGCTCTGGGGGAAGCCATGCTGTGAGTAGCTCTGGGGAGAGACCCACATTTGAGGAGCTGAAGCTCCTAGCCAACAGCCATGCGAGTGAGCTTGGAAGTGAATCCTTCAGCTCAGTCACGTGCTCAGGGACTTTGACAGCTTGACTTCAGGAACATCTGAGGCAGAACTACGCAACTAATCTGCTCCCAAATTCCTGACCTTCATAAACTGTGGGACATAATACATATTTCTTGTTTTAAGATGCTAAACGTTGAGGTAATATATTATGTTACAACAGATAACTAATACACATAACAGCTACCAAAGCACAAAGTTGGTAGGGTCTATCGGCAAAGTGCCAATTTCAAGGAAGGCAGAAAAGAAGTTTCTGTAATATTACTACATATATTTGAAAATCAAAGAAAAAAATTGATTGTTTTAACAAATGCACTGCCATATCAGGATATGGCAGAGACTTTTCTCTCAGGCTTTTATACTCATTCCCTCCAGGTACTTGAGACGAGTGTCCCGGGCTGTATCAGAAGACATCCAGGTCACACCCTACGTCACAGTACACTGGATCTTACATCGATTTAGCATTTTTGACTTGGTATTTACTATTTGACCCTGAATACCCTTGACACATAATAATTCATAATTTCCCAAAAGCCTGCATTTGACTCACACTTCGTGTGAGTTAGGCACCCGCTTCCCCTATAACTCAACATGGTCCTCTTGTTCCCCATCCCATGAGCAATTATCATAAAGCAGTGCACAGACTACAGTGTTTTTTGTAAATTTCAGACATTCTAGCAACATAATATTCTGGGCATGACAGATTGCACTACATCATGGTCCTTCTCATTGGCAAATGGTTTAGATATCAGGACATAGCCCAAGCATCTTAAGTTTCTCCTATGTCAGAACGAATTTGTCACTACTAGAGAATTCAGAGTATGACTTTTGTCACTCATTTTGTACAAGAATCAAACTCCTGAAGCTAAGTTGTAAGTCTTCATATCCTCATTTTTTGAAGGGGTTATTGTGTCTTAAAAACTAAAGTCCAAATACTCTGCTTTACAGAACTTCCCCATGTTCTCCCAATGACAGAGGCCCGGTGGCCTCTCTCTCCAGCTGCCTCCTGCAGCACATTAATTCCACAGGGAAGAAAGAGTCTCCAGGAGGCCTGGACCAGGGGAAAGGGGCACAATCCCCCCCACAAATAACAAACAAAGAAAAAAAACAAAAAAAAAACAAATACTCTGCTTTAGCTTACTTTTAGCTGCTATCTGGCATCTGTTCTTCCTTTGCTTGTTAACTGTTACAATTTTTATTCGGGTGACCTCTCCTACTATATACAGCTTATGGGTGTTTAGGGATGCTCTAGGGGTGTGCCATATGGTTTAGGTTTTATATAATTAGCCTATTTTTATCATTTGGCCACAAATTATTCAAGGATGAAGTGAGTACTTAGATTGGTCTAGTCATAGGAATGCCCAGTATATTATTGAGACCTGGGAAAGAGTCAGTTTTTCCCACTGAATATGAGCCTGCAATGGTGAAATTCCAGGAGTTTTAGGAAACAAAGTTGAGAGGAAGAGGACGGAACCAGTCTGAGAATAAAATCGTCCCAGAGGAAGCAGAACTGGGGGACTGATCCTTATTGATCATTGGAGACCTTGATCAATTCATACCTAGAGCCAGATATAGTACAGAAATGCTGTTACTTGAACCACAAAATGTTTTCTAGGTTGGATTTGGTTTCTTGTCAGTTGCAAAAAATATTCCCAACTAATAAGCCTTTTCTGACATAGCAGAATTCTCCTGGATGCTACTTAGATTAAATCCACCCTTTGGGACATTCACTACACAAATACAAAATTATAATTAAACTAATTTTTCTATTAAAAATGTCCAACAATTATTTATTTACGCCATATAGTGCACTCAAGATACAAAATTTATTTACTGTAGCAAGGTAAAGAGAAGGCTGGACTTTCCAAGCCCTTCACTTCCCAGCTAGGAATTCTCTGTTTACCTGTAAGATGAAACTCAAAAATTGATCAACAGCAGAATTAAGCTGAGGCTCAAGATTAACAACCAGAGTTCAGGAGGTAACTGAAAATCAGAGTTGTTTAAAGTTTTTGGTTTTAATAGTTATCTAAATCAACTACCTGATAAAAATATTTGCAAAAAATGTTGTGTCAGAAAAACAAGAGAATGTCTGTGTGTTGATCTGGGTGATGGTGAGCAAGCCAAGAAGCTTTAGGACTCTAGGAATCTCACAGAGACCACCCCAGCCTCCTGGAAACACCCCATCACACTCTTATGTGCGCACAGAAGTCTTTCCATTGCCCTGAGAACTGACACTATGCCATCTCTCCTCTTTTCCCTTCCCTCCCTTCCTTCCTTCTTCCTCTCTCCCTCCCTCCCTTCCTTTTTTTCTTCCTTGCCCTCCCCTCCTTTCCCCATTCCCTTCTCTTTCCTTCCTTCTCCTCTTCCTCATATCCCTTCTCCTCCTTCTTCCTTCTCTTTATTTTATTTTCCTTTCCTAAAGTCCACTGTCTAGAATAAACCATTTATATTCCACCATTTCCATTTCAAAGTCTTCCTAACCTCCAGTTTTCTCAGGTTCTTCCCAAACTGGAATATTCTTCATTCAACACTCTATGCTGATCTTGCTGAACTGGAAAGACCTGCAGCTGCTTCTACTCTACCATTTTCACTAACAATCCTGTGTTCCCTCCTTCCTGATGTTGTGGCTGTGTGGCCTGATGAATATCTTGGGGTTCTAGTTATAAGAGCTATGAAATTTCCAACACACATTTGGTGAAAGCCATTGATGTTGTTGTTGTCATTTTGGTTTCTACCATAGCACTGACCTTGAAGACATTCACCTTCCCTCTATGTTGAATTTGTACAAAATTCCTATTAACAATTTCTGGTTTTAAGTATATTTTGTTGATTATGCTCTTACAGTTGTCCCATTTTTTCTCCCTTTTATTCACCCCTGCCCTGCACCCCTATCCTAGCAGCATTCCCACCCCCCACTTAGTTCATGTCCATGGGTTGTACATGTAAGTTCTTCAGCTTCTCCCTTTCCTATGCCATTCTTCACCTCCGCCTACCTATTTTATACCTACCATTTATGCTGCTTATACCTGGAACCTTTTATCTCATTCTCCCCCCACCCCTACCTGCTGATAACCCTCCAGGTGATCTCCATTTCTGTGATTCTGCTCCTGTTCTACTTGTTTGCTTAGTTTGTTTTTGTTTTTAGGTTCAGTTGTTGATAGTTGTGAGCTTGTTGTTACTTTACTATTCATAGTTTTGATCTTCTTTTTCTTCGATAAGTCCCTTTAACATTTCATTTAATAAGGGCTTGGTGATGATGGATTCCTTTAGCTTTACCTTATTTGGGAAGCACTTTATCTGCCCTTCCAATCTAAGTGATAGCTTGGGGGATAGAGTAATCTTGTCTTTCATGACTTCAAATATTTCTTTCCAGCCCCTTCTTGCTTGTAAGGTTTCTTTTGAGAAATCAGCTGATAGTTTTATGGTGACACCATTGTAGGTAACTGTCTCCATTCCTTTTGCTACCTTGAAGATTCTCTCCTTATCTTTAATCTTGGGTAATGTAATGATGATGTGCCTTGGTGTGTGCTTCCTTGGGTCCAACTTCTTTGGGACTCTCTGAGCTTCCTGGGCTTCCTGGAAGTCAATTTCCTTTGCAAGATTGTGGAAGTTCTCCTTCATTATTTGTTCAAATAAGTTTTCAATTTCTTGCTCTTCCTCTTCTCTTTCTGGCACCCCTATGATTCAGATTTTGGAATATTTAAACTTGTCCCAGAGGTTCCTAAACCTCTCCTCATTTTTTTTGAATTCTTGTTTCTTCCTTCTGCTCCAAATCATTGATCTGAGTCCCGATTTTGTTCCCTTCACTGTTGGTTCCCTGTGTATTTTTCATTATTTCACTTTGCATAGTCTTCACTTTTTCCTCTATTTTGTCACTATACTTAACCACTTTTGTGAGCATCCAGATTACCAGTGTTTTGAACTCTGCATCTGTTAGATTGGCTATCTCTTCATCGTTTAGTTCTGTTTCTGGAGCTTTGATCTGTTCTTTCATTTGGGCCATATTTTTTTTGTCTCTGGGCTACCTGTTACATTATAAGGGGTGGACAACATGTGTTGTCCAGGGCCAGGCAACACATGTGCTGCTTTGTGGCTCTGTGTGTGGGGGAAGGGTCTGAGAGGGAACAACGCTGCTTAGTTGGTTCTCAGTGGCTTTCAGTCACTTCCACCACTACGCACAAGCAAACTGAGCCCTTTTGGTGCTGGTTCCTGGGTGGGTGGGTTTGTGTATGTTCTATGAATGTGAGGACTCCTCCAATGAACTCTTCTGTGAGGCTGGAAGTTTCTCCTGCTGCTGTCACCCCTATAGGTTTTTACAACCAGAGGTTCTGAGGTTTTCTTTTTCCATGCTGGAACCCCGGGTTGCATAGTCTGTCTTGCTCCCCTTTTGTTCCTCCCAGCTGTTCTGCTTGCAAATGTGAGACCGCCCAGTCAGCCAGCTGCTGCCTTGCTGCGTCAGCTCTGCCCCAGCGTCCTGTCTCTGTCTCCGCCCCTCCTACCGGTCTGGGTGAATGTTTCTTCTTTAACTCCTTGGTTGTTGGAATTCCATACAGTTCGATTTTCTGCCAGTTCTGGTTGTTTTTTGTTTTTAAATTTGTTGTTGTCCTTCTTTTGGTTGTGCAAAGAGGCAAAGTATATCTACCGATGCCTCCATCTTGGCCAGAAGTCTCCTATTAACAGTTTCTTAATTAAGCTTCTGGAGCATAATTAGCATTCTGTGGGATAAACATTTTAAGTATCCTGTTTTCTCCTTGGAGTAAATAAACTACAGATTTTACTGATTATAAAAGAAATAAGAAAAAGGAAAAAATTCATTTGTGCACAAATGCTCTTATTAAAAGCTTTGTGGAGGCAATTAGGAATCAGGAAAGGAAGAGGGACATATGCACCTTTCATGTCCCGGTTAAATATTTCATTCTAAAACACACTGTCTTAATGATGTCAGAAACGAGAGAGAGAGAGAAATATAAAAGGAAAAATAAGTTTTCTCTCCCTCTGAGTTAGGAAGGTTTAGAAATTACATACATATTTTGGAGGTTGGAAATGGTTTTTTACTTTAGCCGGGAAAAAAATCCGAATCATTTGCCTAATTCAGGAAATTATATTTATTAACATTACTCATTTTGATATAAAGTAATCCAACAAATAATTACTTGGTACCACTGCAATATTCCTCAAGCAAAGTAGTCTCTCCGTGACATTTATGTGTGTGTGTGTATATATATATATATATATATCTCCTACCCACACGAACACACATTAATTACTCCATCAAAGTCATTTAGTCACCAGAATATCTCCCTTTCATCATCTACACTCCATTACTAAATGTCTTTTCTGGATAGATGAACCTTCACACCAGCTGATACTTGACTGAATGTTGACCTTCTGTTTTGTTTTTTTTTTGAGTAAGCTGAACATTATTGATTTCTTTAAAAATAATCCCACTTCCCAGGTTTTCCTACTAAATTACCATGTACATCAGTAATGTAAGCAGATTACAGGAAACATTAGCACGAGCAATTGTTGCAAACTATCAAAGCCACAAATGGTTAGAGACTAGATCAAGAGAGGTTAAGGACGGCTAATGCAGTGAAACAGCCTATTGCCTCTTTGTAACCATCACCCAAAAGAAAAAGCACAGCTTTTTCATGACTCTCCAAACCGCACATAAACTAAAAGTGAAATGACATGCCAGAATTCCTTATTGATGCCTTTTATCCTCCATAATATTAAATGAACTAGACAATACATGACATTATAAGAGAGAACAAACCTCTTGAACTGTAATTCACAGTGACTTTAAGAATCATGACTATGGGCGTATGATGTTACTGGAAGAAATATCTCCCATGAGCCCTAGCATTATCAGAGGCACATCCAGACACAGCGACATCATTAACATCATTTATCTTCACTGAATACAAGGCTTTTACCTTCAACATCTGTTACTCATGTAAATGCAGAAAATTTGCTCAAGTATTTCAAAAGGCAAATGACCCACATATTTTCTCTTTAGAGCTCATCTTGTGTTCTCAATTTATGTTATTTATTGAATTACTGACATTTCCCCTGAGACATTTCTCAAGCAAAAACAGGGCCATTTCATTTGTCCCTATTTCTAGATACCCCAAATAAAGACTGGATCGTAATAAATATTTAATGTATGGTAATTGAAAACATCGATAAATGGATTTTTGATTCTTAATACTAGGCAAAGTGGCTATATGTAGCAGATAAAAAAAATAAAGAAAAGGGAAAAAGGCTTGTTAAATTTCATTACATTTGGTGCATGAAGGGGTTGCCAAAATGCAAACGTGCCATCATTGAATTATCATGCCCTTAAAAGTCAACACATTTGATTATATTTGGGGGCAGAAATGCAATAACAACCATTTAGTTATTGATTTGTAGTTTTAAAGTGGAGCCTCTGGTTTTAAACTTACAAGGGACTATAATCTAAAAACGGTATCAATCTCAGCCTGTACTTAAACTATGGTACCTCCACAAACTGGGAACCTCTGGCCTGGATTACGTACCCTAAGAACACAAGTAATAGGACATTTGCATCATCTTGACTAATAAAGGACAATGTTTGTTCAGTGATATTAAGAATATTATCCATTAATTACTCCCAAAACATTTCATTTATTCCAGTGACAGAAAATCACCCTCTACCTAATGCACTTCTTACCTTCCCGTGGACTCTTCATTTCTTACAATTTGAGTCAAGTGGCCAGAAGATCTTTAATAAGTATTATTTCTTTACATAAAAAGAGATTAAGGCATATCTGCTTAGAATAGATTATCATGGAAGGCAGGAGACTCAGTGCAAGATATAACATGTTATACTTGTAAGGCCTTCTTAAAGCAATTTTTAATTCAAATATTTATTAAGC
>PVJD01018260.1:0-15037 GCA_004026545.1 Mormoops blainvillei | reverse complement strand
AACAAAATAAACTAACAAACAAGATAGGAACACCTTATAGATACAGAGAACAGACTGACAGCTCTCAGAGGGAGAGGGATTGGAGGCCTTGGTGAAAAAGATAAAGGGATTAAGCAATGACATGAAAACAATAGACACAGACAACAGTATGGTAATTTCCAGAGGGAAATGGGATGGAGGAGACAGGAGAGGGTAAATGGGGGATAAATGGTGATGGAAGGAAAGTTGACTTAGGGTGGAGAACATGCAAAACAACATACAGATGATTTATTGTAGAATTATACACTTGAAACATATAATTTTATTAACCAGTGTCATGTAATAAATTTGAAAAATGTTAAAAAGTAAAAGCAGGTGGCTGATTGTGAGGCTGAAAATACCATTAAGAAGGGGGTGGTATCTAAAGTGTATGGTGCAGGTATCATAGTCTATCAGAAATATTTAGATGGAAATTAGGTTATTTTTGTTCAGTTCCTGGACAGTTGGGTTACCATAGTTACTTTATATTGTTTTTCAATTGCCCACTTGTAACATAAATTGGATGAACATATGTTCTTATTCTATATAACACATCATGTGCTCAGCAGATATTTGGCCCCCTTGACCTTCAATGTCATGGCGTTCTACCCTTGAATATGCTATCCTGCATGGCAAAAGGCACTTTGCAGATATAATTAAGTTACTAATCAATTGACCTTCAGATGTAAAATTATTCTGAATTATCTAGTTAGGCCAAATGTAGTCATATGAGCCCTTGAAAGCAGAACTTTCTCCCAGCTCAGCACAGCAGAGGTCAGAACAATTTGAAACAGAAGAATTTGATAAGTTGTTACTGGCTTAAAGATGGAGGGGTCCACATGGAAAGCATGAGAGGGAATTGAATTCTGCCAACAACCAGTGATCTTGGAAAAAGACCCTAAGCCCCACATGTAAACAAGTTAACACTTTTCATTTCAGTATTATGAGACCCTTAGCAAAGAATCCAGCCACATTGGGCAGTACTTCTGACCTAGAAACACTGAGGTAATAAATCTGTGTAGTTTGTGGTAATTTGTTATGGCAACAAAAGAAAACTAATATACATCATGAAGTTCTTTTGGATCAGAGATTACAACCCAATGTCAAAGAGGAGTATTGTCCCTCAGTTTGATGAGGACATGGATGAATATAGAAGTGGATGGAGGTGGAAACAAAAAGATACTTTTCTGCTTTCCTGTCTCTCCAGTAAAATTCAATAAATATTTATTAATCACTTACAGTGAAATGTTTCCCATACTTTTTGTCATTTAATGCTCATAATTGCCTCTAAGTAAGAAATGGAGAGTCTGAGAGTCTAGATAATTTGTCCCAGTTTTCACCACTAGAATTCGTGAGATTTGAGCCCAGATCTTCTGACTATATGTTCAGAGCTGTTTCCTTTATGACACTGGGCTAAATCCTGGATCCATGAACGTAAATATTAGTTGGCAGTCATGATTATTATTAGAAAGTTGCAAAAAAGAATTAAGAGATTTTTATTTTAATGGAGTGTCGTAAATGTACCAAATCAAAGATTCTGAGATTCTTTAGCTTATTTGAAAATCTGGCTTTCTGTCAACAGTTAGAAGCTAAGCAAAAACCAGAATCCTCACTTCTCAGTTGCTGGCTCCCAACTATTATTTCCATGGGAACATATCATATCTGCAAAAACAAGCTAAGTGCTTTAATATCAATTCCGCTCGATAGCTGGAACTGCCCATGTTTCAGTCCAGCCTATATCCATTTCCAGGGGAAAGGACAGCAGAGCTGGCACCACAGGCTTGAAAGAAGATGAACTTTTATTTCATCTCAGTGGCCTATTGCTGGCCAGGCATGGGAATCATCACTTTCTAACTGCCATTTAATTTTAGGCAAAGACACAAAGGAAAAGGTATCTGTGAACTCTGCTTCAGAGGATAATAAACAGAAATCTCATATTTACTTTTTTATTATAATCAGTCATTGTTATTGGTCAGCATTATTTACTCAATGCTGTAAATACCAAAGACCAATTTATGTGCTCTACACAATAGACACTATAGAAGTTTTTAAAAAATTGAATTGTCATTGCCCAAAGAGATCAAAGAAGAGTTCAAAGGGTAGGGAAACAAGAGGTTTCCCTACCAGCGATCTTATATATTTCACCGAGGATACACATACTGTAGAGCAGGCTCTCCATCCTCTGTGGTTGCTCCTTTCCTATAGAGAATTAGATCACTCCAGAGCCACATTAAGAGGGTTAATTAGGCTACATGTCTAGAAGGCTTAAGATGCTTCAAATTGACTTTCTCTTAAGAAGACTTTAAACAAATACTATGTCATTATAAGGCCATTATAACATCTTGGGTGGGCTTTGGCTTTCTGCCCAGAGTTTGGAGGTTGAGACAATCAGCAGTGTGATTACACTGCTCTGTGGTCCATCGGTTCATGAGGTTGTTGAAGCTTTCATTATAACCATCAGTCAGTGGCAACTCTCAGGTGCCCACTGTGTGCAGAGCACTGATCACTATGGGGAGCATCAGAGCAAAGAGAAGACACTACTTCTGCTCTTAAAGAGTATTAAATTTACTGGGATAGTCAGGAGCACACACATGAAAACGTGTAAGAAAATGAGAGAAACAACTGTCCCACCACCCTAAAAAATAAACAAACAAAAAACAACATAAAAACCAACTTAAAACTGTTACCATAGGTAGGTAGCTAGTTATTAATAAAGGAAGGAAGCAAAGGGAATCAGATGTTATTAAGCATAATCAACTGGGGAGCACAAGCTTGCTTAGTGGGGGAGTTATGGTTTAGGACAGTCCAGAGTATCACAGCATTGCCTGGCCAAGGATTGACACCCATCTCTTCCCCACTCTGGCACCAGATTCTTGCAGGGGGCAGGGGAAGGTAAGAACATGAGCAAAAGAAATCAGGTACAAGAAGAGGTGCTTGACCATAGAGGCCTGTCAGTCTAACCTGGGAAAGGGATCAATTGGCTAGAAGGTGGACATGTCAATAGCCTGAAAAAGCTTGGGAAGTTAACTGGTTATTTTGAAAAATCTCCTGGCCCTTTCAAAGCCCAAGGTAGTACAATCATAAGAGAATAAAGAAGAGCTACCTCTCTCCTGAAATGTGTGCTCATCTCATGCGTTCATGCACTCTCTCCATAACCACGTGGGTCTAGCTGGCAGCCATGTAGAGTCCAAACTGAGGCCCCAGATGGGAAACTGGGTATAGCAGCACAGCTGGGAACTGTGCTAAGCTACCTGGATGGGATCTGAGACTATGTAGCAGCTGCCTGTGGGCTTTATTATGACACAGATACTTTGAACACTGGCTTTTGTTTTGGCCTTGCTAAAGACACTGTTGAACTTTTTCCATGGCGGGAAGGATGAAGATAAGACACGGGGGCAGCCTTCTATTCCCAGAAGAATAAATCTTGCCACACCACAACCTCCCTTGTGGGTCTCCTGGAATGCTTTTCTTGAGACAACACTAGAAACCCACTTTTACCGGCAACAAAACCACCATTTTCCTGACACAGTTAGCTGTGTTAGGTTGGTCTGAGTGACTGAGTGACCAATATTAGATGGAGTTAGATAGAAGCATGGAGATTTTGAAAAAAAGGAGAAAGAGGAGCGGAGGAGGGGCAGAAAGGTAGGAAAGCAGCAGCAACCTTCATAAAAAGAGCAGAGGGCATTTGGGTAGCCTCAGGGGTAAGAACAGGAGGTGAGAATGAATGAGGCCAAAAAGCATGGCTTGCGTTAGAGTTATGAGCCCAGTTTGGTATCACGGGGCTTAAGTTATGGTGCACAGCCCCCTGTAATTCAAGATTAAGAGTTTTCATTTGCATTTAGAAAATTTGGCATTTCTAAAGGCTTCTGAGAAAGGGCCATACTTCATAGAACAGAGCCCAGAATAGAAGCAGAACTTAGAAGAGACACCATCTTCTAGATCACTCCATAGAGAGTATTTGAGTCTCAGCTCTCCTAGGAATATCGCACCTTATTCTTTCTCTGAACATTGGTAGTACTTAGAGGTTATATCACACAATTGATCACTTGATTATTCACTTGTTTAGCCTGTTTATATTATGTTAAATCAATGTTAGGGTCATGGCCGACACAAATGTCATTCAACCTGTGGAGAGCAGGACTGAACTAAGGCGGCATCCATCCTGTCAACTAAGAAGGCACATTTATAGCATGCATGGTTGAACAATGACTCAGAGAGATGATGCACCCATTGAGCACGTGCAGTACAACATGTAGACAACATGTGCTTATCAAAAGGGTAACATCATCCTCACAGGGTATGCACAGTAGAGCGACATACACAATATGTACTTGTCTGAAGGGTAACACTGCTCTTTCAGCATGCACAATAGAGCAACATAATCAACATGAGCTTATCGAGGTGGCAGAAAACAACACGTGTTAATCAAATGCTGATACAGCATTGCATTATACAAGAGTATAAAAGCACAAGCCTTTGAACAGACAACTGAAATAGCCAAGAGAAGCTGAGACGGCTGAAAGATGCTGTGCTGCTTTGATCAACCCTTCTCTAGCTGATTCTGCAGCTGCTGTAGACTCTGCCTTGCAAGACACTGGTCAGCTGCCTTCCAGACACAGGCCCGATCTGGACTCTAGGGTTCATTATCCCTCAATTCTCTTGTGTGATGTTATTGGGGATTGTTTTGGAGTGATTATTATGAGTTGTGTGTTATTATAGATTTGGATCAGATCTGCATTAATGAAAGCTGAGTGAATACTGTAGTCACCTGTGTTGGCTCGCTGTTATTCTTTGGTGCCATTGTTTCCTGTAGGGCTGACCTGGCGCCTCCAGTCCATGACAAATGCTGGAAGCTGGCTTACAGTAAAGACTATAGAACGGATACTTGTAAGGTTAGAGTACCACTTGCAACAGAACTCAGTGATTGTTACCATCAAGTGTTTTCTGTAGGAAATAAAGGGCTATGCAATTTTTTTTTAGGTTAATGAAGAAACTAGTGCATGAGCACCACAACCAACTTGTTGCTCTGGATCAAAATGTAAACCTCAAAGAATTGAGGCCATCCATTAATTTGCACAATGACAATACTGGCAGTTTGTTATTTATTTTGCTTAACACTGACATTTTTAAAATTAGATGTGGCTTTAACTGCCTTCTTCTCTTGTTTTCTATTGCTACACTACCCGAGAAGTACCAGGATCCAGAACCAAGACTCCTTTGCCCTCTCAGTTTGCATCTCACCTATGATGTTAATGTAAGAAAGTCCTGATTAAAATAAATTACCCTAGGGATGGGGGGTTATACTATATGAGCCAGATCTGACCCTGAGAAGAAAGGATAGGATAAAGGAGAGCAGGGGGTGTAGCAGGGAGAAGGGAGATATGTATTTCAAAAAAGTCTGGAATAGAGCCTGAGACTCTCTCATCTTCCCTCTTTCTGCAGGTAGATTTGGGGCCCAACCTGTTCTGGTTGAAACACAAATAACCAATGCAAATATATAAAAATAATTAACCTTACCAAGGACCCAAAATGGAAACTGAAAGGATATTGAGTTATTTTTGAAAGATTTTAAATGAGAGGGATATAATTAGAATGCTTGCTAAACTCTGTGGAGGTTGTGCTAAAAAAAATTACAGTATGGGCCATGTATATCCAAGATATACATTCGTTACTAGTATGTGCTGAAGTATGAAAAAAACCCCAGCAAATCTGCATTTATTATATGAGTATAATAAAAATGCATGGTTTTTATTTATTTTCAGTTACAGTGTAGAAATTATTGAACAAAGAGATAAAAACATCAAGAATAAAATTGTTTTGTCCTGACTGGTGCGGCTCAATGAGTTGAGCACTGGTCTGGAAACCAAGGGGTTGTGGGTTCGATTTCCAGTCTGGGCACATGAGTGGGTTGTGGGCCAGGTCACTAGTGGGGATGCCTGAGAGGCAACAACACATTGATGTTTCTCTCACTCTCTCCCTCGCTTCCCCTCTCCCTCAAAATAAATAAATAAAACCTTTTTAAAAAGAATAAAAATTTTTCTTTTCAAATAATGGAAAAATAGATATTGTTAAAAAATAAAACAAAAAATGTCTTTAACAATAATTAATCAGAATCTTCAGTAGTTGGCTTTGCAAAACATTTGTAATAGTAATTGCAAACAATATTGCTATGTTCAAGGCATAAATACTTTTTCACAACACTTGCTAAAATAGTTTGATAAGTGACTCGAATGGCAGTTGCTGAAGTTCTTCAACATCTCTCTTTTATTGAACTGAGATATTTTTCTAGCTATTTCAACAGTAAATGAAAAAAATAAAACCCCACAATGCTGATTTTGAAGTTCGTGGAAAAAGAAAAAAACCAACACAGCTATGCCAACACTGACTTTGGAGTTCATGGTGTTGTAATGAGGTGCAGGGTATAACCCCCATAATCCTTGATTGGGGGGAGAGAAGAGTAGTTGGTGCAGTGTTGAAGATACATTGCATAACAATGGTAACTCAATAGCCATGCCTTCCTGAAGGGAAGAGGGCTGCTTCCCCAGGTGAATTTTGTACCTGACTGTGAAAACATTCATCGGCTTCTAATGTAACCAGTGGAACTCGTACAGCACCTGCATGAGAGGCAGAGGGTGGATTTCCATCCAAGATGCCTATGTGTTGGTGGGGATTTTTGCCCTAAAGATGGCAGCCAAAGGAAGGTAAGAGTTACAGGGAACCTGGAAAAAATGGCAGACACTAATACATCATAGGAGGGGCTGGATATGAGATTACATAAGAAGTTCCAGGCTGAGCATTTAAATTGGGGTGGACTGTATGAGAGGAAAGAGAGTCATGATGTCTGGAAATGAGAGAGATCTGAAAGTCAGAAGTTCAGTGAGTCACCAGAGCTGGTGGTACAGTGGGGGATGAGCCCAGCCACCCAATGGAGAAGACGGCAGCAGAGTTGACAGAGCTTAGGGGACCTGCCCAGCCACCTGGATTCACGAGGCATGCTTGGAGCTGAACTGTGACTGGGAATGTTCAGCTACAGACTTCTGCTTTTCTGAAAGATGGTACATCTGAGGGGTGTGTTCTGAAACTGGCCTGGTTTGCCAACAGGAGACAGGACTATGTGTTTTGGGGTGTTTTTAAAGGGAGCAGGACTTAACAGCAGAAATCTACCATTATTCTAAATCTGTATAACTTTTAAATAACCGACCCCTTTCCTTTTTCACCACACTCTTGCATTGGGAGTTATGCTTCTTGCAGGCCAGCAATCAAACCCCACGGCTGCTCCAGAGCAGCACTGGTGGGTTTCTGCAACAGTGTCTCTCAGATACAAGTTACTACCAAATATCACATACTGTCATGAAACACATGTTATAACCAAACTGATGGTTTAAACATTGTGGCTTAACATTAGTCATGTACAAACATGCAGCTAATCATGTCCTCGAACCTGTGCACCCAAAATATGTAACAATATTTAAGAACACAGCTTGTCTCTCAGATCAGCTGTAAGCTCTGCAGGGTATATGATGGCATTTTTGTTTGATTTAAGATTTTAACTCAGCATTGAACTCTCTAGGTATAGCTTATAATTCAGATTTCAGATTTTTACTGTTACCAATATCACCAATATATATTTCCATTTTGAAAAACAGCTCAGCAGCCAGGAACACCAAAATATGACTATAGCGACTGCTTCATTAGACTCAGCTGAAGTCAGGCACATCTAAAATAATGACCCTTAATTAACGTCCCTACCATCCATAATAAAAATACCCAATGCTTACTCAGTGCCAAGTACTATACTGTCTTTACTGGTATCTCATTTGATTTTCATAGTAATTTCACAACCTTTCTTTTTCTACTTTGCCTCTTTTCCCAGGGGAGGAAACTAAAATTTACAGAAATTAAGGTTGAACCATATGAAATTTCTAATATTTGACCTGTTTTGACCAACAGATATGGCAATCTCATAGGGTTTAACCTGACAGTGCACCCAAAGTCACACAGTGGGCAAATGACAGAGTGAAAATTATCCAAGGACTCCCACTCCAAAGCCATGGGGCCTTAATGACAAGGCTACACTGCCTGCATGCAGCTAAAAGGAGAGAGTGGATGGGGCTGAGGTCAAGATTATCATCAAATTGATAAGCTATTGAAGGCAAATCATTTCAGGACAGTTCAGAAAAAATATTTATATGGAGTTGAGGGAAGCAACATGACTCACCATTAGCTAGCAGCGAGATTGGGTTAAGAAGACTTCTGACCATTCAGCTTTGTATTTGCCACAAAATTGCTGAAGGTGACTTCCTTTCTGAATCTTGTATGCTTCTGTTAAATGGACATGATTCTAATGATCACCTTGAAGGATGCTTTAGAAGGGATACACAAGTTGAAAGGACCAAGAGACAGGAGCCCTCAACACTTCCAGCAAGGGCAGTCCAAGTCCTGGGGATGCTTCCCAGGAGGTCAGCTTCACTTTGTAGGAGATGGGCCAGGCTCCAGTCAGTGTTCTGCAAGATGGCTGAGAAGCCATTTTGTGTTTCTAAATTGTTTGCTCCTTCAGAACTAGATGCAAGGGTTCTGACTGATTCTGATGAGTCAACTTATTTTTAACACAAATCAGAGGCAGTTAAAAGCCAACCTCAACATCATGAGGTCAAACAACAGCTGCGGTCACTAGAAAAATACCCGAGGCACTTGCTTTCATAACTGTTGTTACTAAGAACAGGTTCAAAGAAACACTCGGGCAAAAGGATCTTTGTACTTCCCACAGTGTATGCATCGAGGCTGCAGATGAAAATTGTAACAATTTATTTTGAAATTTGTCCTTTAATTCTGATGGATTTTCTAAGCAAATGATTCTGAATCCAACAGCTGCTGGGTAAGCAATATGTACCTGGATAAATCAATCCTTCTGCTACCTCCAGAGTGGTGAATAATATGTCTCAGTTAGTGCAGTAAAGATTTCTGCATTCCAGATACAGAGCACTGGGCACCAACTTGCATAAGATAGTGAATATTCAAATTAAATATAGGGATCCTGCAAAGACTGAGCAATAAATCATGTAGCTGGCAAATGCCTTCCTATTTGCATGGATTTCTGTCAAGTTAAAGGAAAAAGGAAAGAAGCTATGGATCAGCATAATACAAAACCAACTCAGGATGTCTGTTATTGTTTTTGACTGGCCTGGCCTTGCAAAAATTTAAATACAGGTTAATGTGGTAACAGTCTGGAGATCAGCTTGATGAGAAGCCAGTCATAAAGTGTGCACCCTTTTGCCCTCCCTGTTTCTACCAGGGTTAATCCTACTGACTCTGGGTGAGGAGAGCATGCATTTCACACTTCCCAGAATAGAAAAGGATGTGCAGAAGTTCTGCCTTCCTATCTCAAAACAGTATCTTGGAGTGGGGGAGTGATGGACAGAGAAAAGAAATATGCTCATTATATGGAGAAGAAAATAAAAATTGTCAGTAGAAAAGAAGAAAAAATCAGGGAACTAGGAAAAGGAGGTAGAATTTTAACAGTGAGACAGCAAGTTTTCACAATGGTAATGCTTGTAAAACCAAAGGGAATGTCTGCATGAGACAGTGAAGAGTTCATTCATTCATTTGTTTATTTATTACTATTAAAATTCCTCCAGATTTCATATTTAGGATTTTATAAAACTATATCTAGCTATTCCCAGAAGACATGCTGCCCATGAATAAAAGAGTGTTCTGTTTTGGAAAATCAGATTTCTTTACCATTCTCTGCAAGCTCTCCTTCTGTTTAGCAAAGGCCAGATGGATGATAGCGGAATCTGTTTCAAATCTAAATATTTTGATGTAAAATGAAAAAAGTGTAGGAATATGGAACATAAATGATGAAAGGAATCAATGTAAGGATTTTAAGTCTTTGGGTATCTCTCAAGATTGATCCCGATGGTTGTAAATTTGCAAAACGCAGTGTTTGTGAGCAGAAGTTAAAATACGATTTGTCTTTCTTTTGGAAACCTGTTATTCTAAGATGTGGATATTTAAATTGGTCAATGAGCCTTTGGTGGGTTTGCCTTTCTGGGTCCATTTTCACACAGACGTGGCAATGGTAAAGTGCATTCTCTTGTGGGTTGTAATATAGTTTTGTTGTGACAACAATGGTACTCTTACATATAACAAGAAGTCATAATTTTCTATCTTATATTTTATGCCACTTCAATTAGAGTATTACAGGCACCCAGGTCCAAAAATTAGACCTAACAGGTGGTGTTTTCCCCCATTCATCATAAACATAGAATCAAAACAAATCTATCACAGTTCTTAACCAAACACGATAAAACACATCCTGAGGCAATGGTAAGTTAGTGCCACCTTTGTACATTCTATTTCATTAGACTGTGCTCAGGACCTGTCTTGATAAAGGCTATCCAAGCTACCTGTACACATGAAGAGGTGGTGGAAAGTGGTAGACATCAAGTTTTGATGTAGATTTGGTCTACATTTGCAGACTGTTAGCTCTCACAACAATTCTGGGTGCAATTCTGCCAAATGTTTAGTTAAGCCTTAGTTCTTGTGGTCAATGGGTCTTACTTCCCACATGTTTAAAAGAAAGAGCTTGGCAATAAATACATATCCATTAAAAACTGAATGTAAAAAACAAAATATACTAACAAGAGCAGAAACAGACTCATAGCTACAGAGAACAACTAGACAGTTGCCAGGTGGGAGGGAGTTTGGGGGATGGACAAAAAAGGTGAAGGGATTAACAAGTACAAATTGGTAGTTGTAGAATAGTCATGGGGATGTAAAGTACAGCATAGGGAATATAGTTAATAATATTCTAATAATTATGTATGGTGTCAGGCGGGTATGAGATTTATTGGGATGATCACTTAGCAGTTGTATAATCACTGGGGTGTACATCTGAAACTAATATAATATTGTGTTCAACTATAATTGAAAAATAAAAAATGATTAAATGAAAGTAAAATTAAATTAAATTAAACTAAATTAAATAAAGGAACAAGGAACAAAAAGAACTTGAATTACCAAAATTTAGACCTTATGCTAAGGAGTTTAGAGCAAACCTCTACACAGATTAAAATTTCTTTGGCCACCCGTGGTTCCTGTTGGGAAATGGTACCTTCACAATGATGTTGTCTCCTGCCTGGACCAAGTCTAGTCCACAAGAAACACTCACAGGTCCTTTGCCCCTAAAACCTCCAGTAGTACAGGCCCATACCAGTGCAACCACCACTATCCTCCACTGTCACAGGCAACTTGAAATATCCCAGACATATGGCTCAGACACTGGTCTACCTGCTTAACTTTCTAAGTATTGGGTTAGCCAAAAAGTTCATTTGGTTTTTTCCATAAGATGGCTTTGGTAACGCTTAGTTGTCTTTAACATCACTGAAACAATTTTATTAGATTGTATTGTGACAGTTGTCATATCAACATGGGTTAAAAATGTCAAAATTGGTGAATTTTGGGGTAGCCACTCTAATATTGAACATGGAAGAAAATAAGCAACACTTTTGGCATATTATACTTTATTATTTGAAGAAATGTAAAAATGCAACTTAAACACAAAAAAGGGTTTGTGCAGTGTATGGAGAAAGTTCTGTGACTGACTGAACATGTCAAAAGTGGTTTGCAAAGTACTAGAGATTTCTCACTGGATGATGCTCCATGGTCGGGGAGACAAGATGAAGTTGATAGCGATCAAATTGAGACATTAACTGAGAACAATCCACATTATACTATGTGGGAGATAGCCGACATACTCAGAATATCCAAATCAATAAAGTTATGGGTGAAAATTAAAAATGTGTCTTTTATTTTATGGAAAAAAACCATACAGACTTTTTGGCCAACCCAATAGTTTGCAGGAACTTCTCATGAGGCTTGAGGTAAGGGAATTAGCACCTGTCCAAATCCTCCTGGGGGACTTAGAAGAAGAGGGCTGTTTGATCATTAACAGAGTAATTATTCTCTTTGATGAAATTTCTTCAAAAAGTTTCGTTGTTTCTGTATCCTTTCTATTTCAAAGGTGAAGGGGGTTCCAAAGGTATTGAAATTCCACATGTGAAGAGGGTTTAACTCACACTTTGGTATCTGAACTGGTAAGAGACCTATTATAATATTCTGGCATTTTGGTAAATAATTTCAGTCTACGCTGAAACCACTCCTACCACTGGAAAGGATACACATCTACACTTAAAATATCTCTTTAGGAAAAAGTCTTCCAACACATAGTCTCAAGAGTTATATTATAATCATTTTTCCCCAAGGGCTTTTGAAAGACATAACTCATTCAACTAAAAATCATGCTTTTATTCCAATTTAAAATGACACCCAGCCATTCAGGGCATCCACAGCCAAGCATTTCAGTAAGGTCTCTATGTACTTCATTCTTTATTTGTGCAAGAATGTATACTTTGTGCATTTTCTTAATATTTATTAATTGGTCTTAATGTTGTTTCTCACATTCTCCAAGAGGGTGACATTCAGACATCTAGAAGGATACAGAAGGCACAAAATTTGTGTGAATAATGATGATGATTATTATAGGGATGTGAACTGAATAAAATTTCAGTCTCTTTATTCTAGATTTAAATTAAATAATCTTCACAAGACTAGGAAAGTGGATTCCTTCCAGCAGAGGGGTGCAATGAAATAAACTGTGACAGATGGCCACACTGTAACCTTCCCTAATTAGCATTCATTAGCATACCAGTTTGTATCTTGCCCAGGCACTGACCATGAGGTTTGCACAGAAACAGTGTCTCCATTAACCTCATCTAGAAAAGATGCATCTCTTCACCTTGATGGAAAAATTTGGTAGGAAACCTATGCCATGACAATCAGTGATAAGTCCTGTTCCACAAACAGAAAGTGTTTGAGACTTGGGCTGAGCCAATGTAGAGAGAAGTGACTATTTCTAAAGAGAAACAGATTACATGGGACACTGAGGAATATGAAATATTTTTTTCTTTTTATACATTTAAAATTTTTTTTTCAATTAAAGTTTACATTCAGTGTTATTCTGTATTAGTTTCAAATGTACATTATAGTGGTTAGAAATTCATATAGTTTACAGAGTGGTTCTCCTCAATGTTTTAAGTGCTCACCTGATCCCATACATATTTATAACAATGTTATTGAGTATATTATTTGTGCTGTAATTTATATATCTGTGACTATTCTGTAACTATCCATTTGTACTTCTTAATCTTTTCACCTTTTTCACCTAGCCCCCAAACTCCCCCACCCCTGACAACTGTCAGTCTGTTCTCTCTATAAGTTTGTTTCTATTTTGTTTGCTTATTTTGTTCTTTAGTTTCCACAAATAAGTGAAATCATATGTCATTTGTCTTCTCTGCCTGACTTATTTCACTTAGCATAATATTCTCTAGATTCATCTATGCTGTCACAAATGGTAAGATTTCCTTCTTTTTTATGGCCAAGTAGTAGTATTCCATTGGGTAAATGTACCACAGCTTTTTAATCCTCTCATCTGTTGATGGGCACTTGGATTGCTTCCATAGCTTGACTATTGCAAATAATACTGCAATGAATATAGGGACATATTTATTATTTCAAATTAGTGTTTTGGGTTTTTGGATGTATTTCCGGAATAGGAATCACAGGGTCATAAGGCAATTCCATTTTTAATTTTTTTAGAATCCTGCACACTGTTTTCCATAGTGGTTGCACCTATCTGCATCCCCATCAATAGTGCACGAGGGTTCCCTTTTCCCCACATCCTTGCCAACACTGCTGTTTGTTGATTTAATGGTGATAACCATTCTGACAGGTGGGATTTGACATCTCATTTAGGTTTTAATTTGCATTTCTCTGACAATTAGTGACATTCAGCATATTTCCATATTTCTATTGACCATCTGAATGTCTTCATTGCTAAAATGTCTACTCAGGTTTTCTGCTCATTTTTCAATTGGGTTGCTTGTTGTTTTGATGTCAAGTTCCCTGAATTCATTATAGATTTTGGATATGAACCCCTTATTGAATATGTCATTGGCAAATACTTCCCCCTTTTAGCAAACTGTATTTTCATTTTGTTGATCTTTTTCTTTACTGTGCAAAACCATTTTAATTTGATGCAATCCCATTTGTTTAATTTTTCTTTTGTTTCCCTTGTCCAGGAGATATATCAGAAAAAATAGTGCTAAGAGAAGTGTCCAAGATTTTACTGCTTACATTTTCTTCTGGGAGTTTTATGGTTTCGAATCTTACATTGAAGTCTATGATCTGTCATGTACTTACTCTTGTATATGGTGTAAGAAGGTGGTCTAGTTTAAATTTTTTTATATGTATCTGTTGAATTTTCCCAGCACCATTTATTGGAAAGACTGTCATTACTCCATTGTAAGTTCTTGCCTTCTTTGTCAACTACTAATTGACCACATAAGTATGGGTTTAATTCTGGGCTCTCTATTCAATTCCAATGATCTATATGTCTGTGTTTATGCCAAACTATGTGATTTGATTGCTATGGCCTTGTAGTAAAGTTTGATATCAAGTTTTGGGATACCTCTAATTTTTTCTTTCTTAAGATTGCTGCAGCTATTCAGGGTCTTTTTTAGTTCCACATGAATTTTGGAATTATTTGTTCTAGTTTGATAAAATACACCATTGGTCTTTTGATAGGAATTGTAATGAATTTGTAGATTACTTTAGATAGTATGGACATTTTTTTGATGTTAATTCTTCCTATATATAAATTCTGTATATGCTGTCATTCTTTGATTCTTTTTCAAGTTCTTTCTTCAGTATCTCATAATTTTCTGAGTACAGGACTTTTTTTCTTGGTATATTTTATTGCTTATGCTATTACAGTTGTCCCATTTTTTCTCCCTTTATCCCCTTCACTCTGCACCTCATCCCATCATCCCCACATCTCTTAGTTCATGTTTATGGGCTGTACGTATCACTTCTTTGGCTTCTCAATTTCTTATACTATTTTCAGCCTCCCCTGTTGGTTTCATTTTTTGTCAACATTTTCCTGCCACCACTTTCCCCAGAC
>PVJD01018259.1:0-15043 GCA_004026545.1 Mormoops blainvillei | reverse complement strand
CACAGCCCTGTCTGGGTTGTCTGTCATTTCAAACCCCTGGGGCCCCTGATAGCACAGGGGGAGGTGAAACTAATTTATACATGCAAAGCATATTTAGTAAACCCTGAGTTTTCCATACAAGAAAGTACTCGGTGAGCCAAGCAAGATTTTGATGCATTTTAACAACCCGGAAACTTAACTTGAAGAGGAGAGAATGTCAGCTATTAAACATAACTTATTCATCTGATTTTCTCATTCTTTTATGCAGCCAAGTTTGATCCCATGAGGGTCACAGGAGGCCCAGGAACCCTGCCCAGGGTGCTTGTTTCAGAACCTCCTCCCAGGAACCCTGATTCTGCTGGACTCCATGAGAGCAGACAGTCCTGCTTTTGGGGGGTCCCTCTGTCCTACACGGCGTCGGCCCCCTGCCTCGCCCCTCTCCAGCCAAGCCCACCTTCCAGGAAGCCTTGTGCAAGTCTCATAGCCTCCCATGGCTAAGAGGTACTTCGGGATCAATTCATGATCCTGGGCAGTTTTAAAGGGGCTATGCAATCCCGATGGCTGCGGCCACAAGGTCTCTCTGTGCTGTGTTGGAAGGCGGGTGGAAGAGTCCTGCTGCGTTTGCCTGGGTGCCCTGCGGGCCAGGTGTGAATACATGTTCGTGGGCAGACCTCTCCCACCCCTCCCTGCCACCAAGGCAGCAGCCTGAGTGAGCCGCTCGGGTCCACGCCGCTGGGGTAATGTCTCCTCGCCACTCACAACCTGTGGACAGCCACGCGGGAGAGCCACCTCCCTGCCGCTACCTTCCCAGCCCTCGCAGGGGCCTCTCCTGCCACTGTTCCTAAGAGGCTCGTCCACAGGGCGTACTTGTACCCAGATGCCCCTCTTCCTTTTGTCTCAGGGAGGCTCAGACGTACAGCAAACGTCAACGAGGGGGCTCTCTGGCCACTGAAAACGCTTCCACGAGCCCGTCGGTCCGCATTCACACCAGAGTGATAATCAGAATCACCCAGGAAGTTTTTAAAAGGGTGGTTCGTGGGGTCCACCCTGGGTTCTGAAACCAAACCGTGTGTGGGTGGACTCCAGGGATGGCCAACAAGTCTTTCCTCATGGCCAGGCCTGGCGACCTGCCGTGCTCAGCCCTAGACCTGTAGGCTGAACCAGCCCTGGGGGCCGGAATTCATGTTCTAGATAAAAGGGCTCCCGGACAACAAAACTAAAGGGCTTCTTTACCCCAGGGCTCTGGGTCCCTGGCACGCCCAGATGCCCGTGACAGTCCCAGGACGGAACTGTGACAAGACCGGGCCCGGTGAGGCTAGCAGGACACAGCAGGTGAGCCCCCCTCCACCCTCCGTCCTCCATCCTCAGGGATCGTACCGGGGCCCCTGAAGCCTGGGCTGCCCAGAGCTCAGCTCCACCAAAATCCATTTCCCCAAGAGCCAGTCCAGCCCCCTCGCTGGCCGCCAGCCAAGACACTTGTCCTCGCTGTGTCTCTTTCTTCCCCGTAAGGCTGTGTCCTCAGCCCCCAGAGCTGCACACCTCACGACCCCACAGAAGAACCCTGGAACCCGTGAGCAACCAGGCAGGGCTTTCGAGTCTGGTCATGAGGGAGGGTGACAAGGAAGGCGACCAGGAGGGTGACGACAAAGGGAATGATTTACCCAACATGGACTCGAATCAGAGCAACGAAAGTGCAGGGTGCGCACAGCCAGCTGAGCGGAGTCCCAGCTGACGGCGCGGTTGAGTCAGCCCGGGGCCAGGCCACCAGGGGTCACGCCTTATTATTCACTGACCGCAGTGGCCTGGCCTCTCACGTCCCTCAGCTCTGAGTCACCCACCCGCTGAGGTGGCTGGGTGTGTCCCTGTCTCTAGTGGGCTCGCCAGAGGGCTGCCCCGGGGAGCTGGGCGCTGCTTCTGGTGGATTAACAGGACATTAACCCTGAGAGCTAAAGAAAAGACACCTTGGGCCCCGGGATTGTACATGGGAGCATTGGGAACGACGCAGACTTTTACCCATGCCAGTGACAAGTGTTGGGATTTACTAAAAAGAAGAAAGGCGTCGAGTGGCAAGCAGTGAGGACGATGGGTGGAGGTCAAGAACACCCCTGGGAGGGCAAAAGGCTTTGTCAAGTGCAAGGAAAGGGCCCAGAGTCCAACCAGGGACAAGGGGCCCACCAGTCGTCGGGGAAGAGAGAAGCCAGTGAGGGGCCTTGGTAAGAGGTGCCGAAAAGCCAGCCGGGGACAATGAGGTGGCCCAGGCATCAGCACCAGGGAGGGAGCAGCCACCCGCATGGCCCGCAGGGCTTGGGGTACATGGCTGACCGGAGCCCAGAGGCCGCGGTCCCTGGTAGGAGAGGCTCCACCAGTGGGGAGGAGGGACTCAGATCCCCTGGCCCACCCCCACTCCCCGGCCAGGGGCCACCCTCCCTCTTCGGACAGAGGCTAAGAGTGACCCTTGGGAACACTGAGCCAGAGGGACACAGGCGCTGGGCTCCCCCTGTGCCCACTGCCGGGTCCAGGTCGCGCTGGCGTGTCATAGATGGCGAAGACCCCCGTGTGTGGTGTGGGGGGGGGAGGATGCGATGGAGACACGGGGTCTCAGCTGGCCGGGGGAGACCGTGAGAAGCCAGCGTTTCGAATGCGGTCTCTCGTGGTACGGAGCAGAACGAGCTGTCCACCCGGCGCTGCAGAGCCAGACGCCGGGCACCGAGAACGGCGGTGGAGAAGCGTTGGCCCCCTTGTCGCACAGGGCGCCACCCAGGGGACCCGGAAGCTAATACTCCAGAGCCCGAACTCCCCGGTGGCAAGCAGGTGGCAGGTTCCATGGGGCAGAGTCACAGGGCACAGGGTTTAGGGGCTCAGGCTCGCGCTGGGAGCTGATTGGACGGAGGCAAGGTCGGGGTGACGAATCACCCACCCGGGTGCTGAGGGCTGCTCTGAGGCTGTTCCCCGGTCCCTCTGTCTGCTCCCGTGGGAAAGGAGCCGGGGGTCGCTCCCCCTCAGGGCTCAGGAGCTGAGACCAAACGCAGGTCAAGACGTGACCTTTAGCCCCCAGAGGTCCTGACCTCTGACCATCAGTCAGGTCCCAGCTACTGTCTTCTGCTGACATGGGGGTTACTGATTAGCCAGGTCTCTGAGGGTGTGTGTGTGTGTGGAGAGAGAGAGAGAGAAAGAAATGATTTCTAGAACTAGGATTTTAAAGCTAAATTTAATCAAAATTGTACAGTCCCTCAGCTTCTCCCGGCCTCTTCCGTGACTCAGCACACACCCCCCACACCGGGCCAGCCTGCAGTGGGCGCCACCGAGTAGGGCAAGGGGAGGCGGCCGGGACAACCGCCCAGCCCTTTGGGGTACACAGGCCCAGCGAGCATCCTGCAGCTGTGCGAGCCGACTGCCCACGTCCGCAGCCCCCCATCCACCCCGGCCTCCTGTCCTTGAGCCTCATCTCTGAAGTCAGGGTGGGGTCGCCATCACGGTCTTGGAGCCCCACCCAGAATTCCGTTCCTGACTCGCAGTGATCAATGACATCAGTGTTCGTTAATTTCTGGACAGAAATTGATTTCTGCTCAGATGCCTTCGCATTTCCTTACAGCATTCAGTCAGGACAGTGGCGGCACCCCAGAAAGTGTCCTGGGGCCTTCGCACATGGCACGTCCCCTGGGCCTGCCTCTGGAGTCCTGGCTGTCCTCCGGCGGGGGGGAAGGCCCCCTTCTCTGTACACCGCCCCCGATCTCTCCTCCGGAGGATCACTCTGCCTCTCTGCTCTGGGCGCTCCCAGAAAGAGCCCGGGGTGCCCCTGGCCGTGCAGTCCCGTAACGATTTCTCTCTGTCGCAATGTCGGGCTGGAAACCGTCGGTGACGTTTCAGCAAGGCCAGCGCGGTGCCTGGCCCACCGTGGGCGCACGGTCCAGCTTGTCCGATCAGTGATGGAATGGACAAAGGCCTGGACCTGTGAATGAATTACCGGGAACGCGTGTGGAAAAAAACCGCAGCGAAAGGCATTCATTGGTTGCACAGCTGGGCAGCCGACGATTTTTTTTCACTTACACTTCAGGCTCCGCACCAAACACAGTCCGCGCCGGGGCAACGACCCTGAGAAATGAGGCGGCGCCCCCATCCACCGCAGCTCGGCAAAAAGGCGTGAACATTCAGCCTCCAATACTTGCGTGTGAAAAGCTCAAAGGACGCGAGCCCGGGCGGGCGCAGCGCGGCCCCCGGCCCTTTCACACAGACCACGGCCACCGACACCAGTGTCTGCGGCTCTCCCCATGACACGTTGCCGTGCCAACCTGCATTCGGAGTCACCCGAGCAGACGTAATGCCCTCGCCACCGTGACTCTGCCTTTGCCTCCCGAAAATGGTGAAAAGGGAAGATTCCGACCTACCTAGGAAAGGGTTTTAATCAATTTAGTTCCAGAAATAACTATGGAAATTCAGATTTTTCCGTTCTGCTGCTTCCGAGCATTATATTGTGACAAGCGGCTGATGAAGCCACCGCGCCCCCCCCACCCCCAACTGGTCGGGAGAAATGACGTGATTGGCAGCCGTTCTGAATCCCACATGGAAAGGTCTGAGGGCATAAGCATATGAAAAGCCAACAAAAAAATGAAGCTTCTGAAAATCAGAGAAACACCAAAATTACCCGTCATTCTCCGCGTGCCATACTGATAATCATGCCTCTTTCACTAAGACGCGCCCTCCCCCACAGCCACGTATCCGGGCCCCCAGGGAAGCACAGCCCGTGGCATCCAGACGGGGACCATGTACATGGACCTCAGCAAAACACAGTTGAACACACCCCTTCCGTAGGCTTCGGACCGACCTGTGAGCATCAGGTGTGGCGAATGTCAATGCTGTGCCATCCTAAGCAGTGTGTTAGGTAAGCACCGAGCAGTATGACAAGAAACGTGCAAAAGGCTTGGGAAATTCTGAGGGGCCGCTGTGTGGCCCACGGCAGGATGCTAAGCACTCACTCATCCGTTCATTCATTCATTCACCGGGACTTATTGGCCTACACGCCCCCCTTGACCTCTGCCATTGGCCTTTCATGGAGGCGGGGGGTCGCCGTCAGCGTGAGCAAGCTGACGGTCCCGGGGAAATGCTGCCGGCGTCGTCGCGCTATTGAGAAGCAGAATGAAATCTGTCACCCGGGGCTTCTGACGCAGCCTCACCAGGACCCATGCTCTTTCTGGGGACGTTTAAAGTAAGACTTGTCAATATCCAGTCCGAAGTCAAAGCCTCGCCAGCACACTTCAGGCCTGACTGACGTTGTATTCCCATGTACCTCTTCGACGCGCACGTCTTTTACGTAATGAACCGAAGTCCCGTAACTGAAACATTCAGGCTCAACGAGAAGATTGGCCTGGATCTCCTGTGCACACTGATGGCACATCTTTCCCTGGCCTGTCATCTTCTGCAGAGCGTAGGGGCCAAAAACTGCAAAACCGAGGGCTCTAGGGCCCCCTTCGTCGTGCCCACAGCCCCGAGGCCGTCACAGGTCTCCGCTCAGAGCCAGTCGTAGGGACGCAGGGAATGGCGTCCAGAGTTTTGCCCAAAGTGCTTGGCTTTGTCCTAAAGCAGGGCTCTCAGCCTGCCCTCTGGGGACATTTGGGGCCAAGTAAGTCTTTGTTGTGGGGCGTCCTGTGCACCGCAGTCTCCCTGGCCTCTCCCCACTAGGTGCCGACAGCCCCCCGCCCTGCGTGGAGACAGCCACAAATGTCTCCAGACATTTCCAGGTGTCCCATGGGGAGAAACATCACCCCCTGTTGAGAACCACTGTCTATGGCAGATGTCTCTTGCCCTTCCAGTCGCCGCCCACTGACAGATAGCCTCTCGCCATATTTCTCTGAAGTGCATCGTTTCTTGCATAGAAAAGCAGACTGTGCTGAGAGACAGCAGACGGGACCCTCCCGGGACCTGAACCCGTGGCAGGTGTGCCCCGGCACCTTGATGGCCCCCACAGGGACTGTGGGATCCCATCATCTCTGGACACTAGGAAGCGGGTCCTGGCACCCTCTGACTTCATAAAGGAGGAAACGGAGGCTTCCCAAAGCTTCCCAGGACACTCACAGGGACGGCTCTGTGGGCCACACACTCAGGCAGCTGCCCTCGCTCTGGCAGAGACCCCGAATTCTAGAAGGTGGACCTCAACGCCAGGACACAGACCCTGGCCAGGACCGTCCTAGACGTGCCCGTGGAAGCCGTGTACTTGTCTGTGAGTGCCGAAGATGAGGCACGGGGTGTGTAGACTCTACTAGAGCTTTGTGGGAAGCCTGGCCGCCCAGAAGGAAAAGGAGGCCCGCCACGCAAGGCTGCCGACAGTGAGCTCGCTTCCCATCACACCTCACCCGGACCAGTGCTGTCCGTACCGGCTGCTGTCGGTGTGAAGGTTCGGGGCCCCAGCAGGCCCTGCGTGTGTGCATCCTGTCCGGGAGATGAAGGAGCTGTCCTGGGAGGGCCAGGACTGGGGGAAGGGCGTGACACGTTTCATAAAACTGGACAGGCCTTTCCAAGCACTGAACCATGTCCCGGGAGGACAGAGATCTCAGCGCCCACATCTGCCCAGAGATGCCACTCAAGCTCAGGAGCAAACCCCGTGCCTCCAGGAGGGAGCAGCGGGGGCCTTCCCGTGCTCATCAGTCCCCCTCATCCCACTCATTCTACACTCACGGCTCCCAGGGGTCCCCCAGCTCGAGGCACCGGACTCCCCTTCGAATGGGGGGGTCTCCTGGACCCACCAAGGAGAAGCCCAGCAAGGGAGGCACCCACCCGCTGATGAGTAGGCCGATCCCCCACAAGCATCGAGCTGCATGTGATTTAAAACTTCTTATTGCTGGTCTGAGATCTGAACACACGTGTCTGCGGGTCTCCTCCCGGGCGTCCAGGTGTCTGCATGAGGACCAGCGCCCCTTGTCCAGCAGGCGGGTTGCATTCCTTTGCGCCTGGAGGCCTTTACACCTGGCATTTTCACTGCATTATGTTCCTTCATTATTTGTGGGGAGCCCAAGACATTGTGAAGACATCGAACCAAATGGGAAGCCCGTCGTTCTGACTCACAGACGGCAGGCTGCCGTTGGGGTCCCTGGTGGAGGCCTGCTGTGCTTAGGGCTCTGTCGGAGGGAGGGAGTGGGCGGCAGAGCTTCCCCCTCTCTTCAGTGGGCGGGGCAGCCAGCGGGGCCACGTGGGCAGAAGGCTGCCTCCCTCCCCAGTCCCAGTCCCGCCTAGGCCAGAACTCGCTGTACGGCCCCCGCCGCTCGCTAAACCACGAAGGGCTTTGTGACCGTCTCCGATGGCTGGTTGTCAAAATCCTTCCGTCCCAAAGGATGCCAAAAAAAAGAACGGGAATTTCAGGGTTTCAGCCTCCCCGTCCTCCGCATCTGGGGACAAGCCCGCTGAGACCTGACAGGCATTGAGCCTGGATAACGGGATGGACCGGAGCCAGTCCTCAAGCGTCAAGGGCTGGGCAAAGGCGGGGGCTCTCCAAGGAGCTGAGAGAGCCTGCTTCCGGGGGGCCCACAGAGGCCTGAGGACACCAAGTCCAGGTCCCCTCAAGGAGACAGGACAGTCCCCCAAAGCCAAAGCTCCTGCCTGAGCATATCTGCAGGCCAACGCCACCATTCCTGCGGCCCTTGTCCAGGTGGCGAGCGCCCCGAATTGGCCGAGAGCACTTTCAAACTGGTAAAGAAGGGTTATTTTGTCATTTGCTTATGACGTGAT
This sequence comes from Mormoops blainvillei, assembly GCA_004026545.1. Classification (NCBI taxonomy): domain Eukaryota; kingdom Metazoa; phylum Chordata; class Mammalia; order Chiroptera; family Mormoopidae; genus Mormoops; species Mormoops blainvillei. The sequence goes on along the minus strand of PVJD01018259.1, from coordinate 7,348 downwards.
CTGAAGAGGAGGGTCATCGATAGGCTACTCTTTCAAAGGAGGGTCTCCTGAGCAGAGAGAGGAAAATGGAGCTTTAAGCCACAGAATCCTAGCCAGAGGGGCGCAAGGGGCCTTGACGTGTGTCCCTGAGGACGCAGGAGTCTTGGGCCCTGGACCCTGCGGTCCGAGAGCCGGCGGGAGCATCTCAGTACCGACTTTGTCTGGACCACAGCACCTCCTAACCACGTCCGCTTCCTCGAACACGTTACACGAAAATATGTTTTTAAAAAACCAAAACACTCGATGCACTCCGATGCGCTTCCTTGGACGTCATTCCATCCGAGTGAACCCCCTGGGTTTTACCTTAATAGTAGATACTTTGAAAAAATATCTTCATTGTATGTTGACCTGTACTTGCTGAGTGTATTTGTATGTTATTATCATACATGCCCCCTCAGTACCGAACATGCTTTTAAAACTGAGACTCGAATGCCCTTTTAGGAAAAAGAAGAAAATCAATCTTTATTTTTAAAAAAATAACTTACAGGTTGAGAGAACTCTGACCCACGGCTGATCGTTGTTTATGCGTAGCAGCCTGGAACAGTCTTGCTTCTTGTTTGTTTGTTTGCTCGATACGTTTACAAATACTGCTAATGTCAGAAACTGCACGACGGGGCAGCTCCCGTCGCATACAGCATGCCGGTACAGAGCTGTCGGACGTAAAACATTTCCGCCAAGGCTGGGATATATTTATATATTTATATGCATGTACAATTTCACAACAGCTAACAGTCAGTGTCTTCCTTAGTCAAAACCAAGGTCAAACTAACCTTAAAACTACGACACGGAATACATGTCAGCATTATAGTTCCCGTACAACATTTAAAATATATTTAAACTTTCAAATACATTTATAACACCAAAAGTGAGAAAATAAAGTCTCAGCATTTAAATACAAATCGCCATAGAAAACCTTCAGGAAACAGGCAGAGAGAGTGCTATAGGACAGAGGTGCAGGCCAGTCCCCGAGCCCCCGAGCTCCCGAGCCCCCGGCTTGGACAAGTGGCATCAGCTGGTGGCACGGCCCCGTGTGAGGCAGTCAGGGTCCCAGCCGTGCGACAGCGGGGGCTGGCATGAGAGACCGACGGGGGAAGCATAGTGACACGCCTTCCCCGCTTCGGGCTGCACGGGCGTCCAACCCCGAAGCCCTTCGCCTGGAAACAAAGTGGCCGAGAGCCCTGCTGGAAGCAGGCATGCGCGTCCCCAGGCCCGGCTTCATTTAGTGTTTTGCTCCAAAGCCGAGTACTCGGCTTCCGACACCCGGGAGGCGTCGATGAGCTTGGTGAGGCCCGTTTTGGCCGAGTACTTGAAGATGAAGGCTTTCATGAGCTCGTACCGATAGTTGCGGTTGATGAAGCTGTAGAGCACCGGGTTGACGCAGCAGTGCACCAGGGACAGGCACTGCGTGACGTGCAGGGCCGTGAAGAGGAAGGCCTCCAGCTGGCAGGTGAAGGGGATGTAGTGCAGGACCGAGCACACGTCCAGAAGCACCGCCGCGTGGTAGGGCAGCCAGCACACCAGGAAGACCATCACGTAGGAGAAGATGATCTTCCGACCGCTGTGTTTCTCCTGGTCGCCGGACGCCGTGATGGCGCGGGCCAGCAGGAAGTAGAAGACGGCGATGACGCAGAAGGGGATGACAAAGCCCAAGACCACGGACACCAGCTCCATGCTGATCAGCCACTCCTTGGCGCTGTGCTCGGGGTAGAAGGACCGGCAGTAGGTCTCGTTGTTGGACGCGGACGTGACGGTCTTCAGGTAGTAGGTGTCTGGCAGGGACACACAAAAGGCCAGCAGCCACACAAGGATGCAGACGACGCGGCGAGCCACCTTCTTCCTGCGACCTGAGGTGTTGGTGAAGCAGGTGACGGACAGGTAGCGGTCCACGCTCATGCACGTGAGGAAGAAGATGCTGCCGAAGAGGTTGATGGAGAAGACGAGGTGGGTGACCTTGCACGTGAGCTCGCCCATGGGCCACTGGTTGTGCTGCACGAGGCTGACCACCCAGACCGGGATGGTGACCACCACCCACAGGTCGGCAATGGCCAGGTTCAAGACGTAGCAGTGAGTGTCGTAGCCGGTGGTCTTGGCCTGGACGTTCACCCAGACCACCACGGAGTTGGCGACCATGCCGATGACAAAGATGAAGATGTAGATGAAGGCCAGCGTGTACAGAAGGACGCTTTTGTTGGCTATGTTGGGGCACGTCACCGTGTCAACCACGATGCAGTCGCTGCTGTTGCAGGGCCAGCTGATGTCGGAGAAGTTTCCCGGTTCCGCGTAGTCGAAGAAGTGCAGGTCCATGGCGTCGGGGGCCGTGGTCGGGACACCTGCGCCAAGAATCAAACCACGAAGCTGTAAGAGAAGAACCGCTTCGTTAGGGAACGGGCGAGTTTTGGTCAAAACGCTTCTCCGGCGCCCGTGACGCTCAGCTCTTTCACGCCAGCCCCGTAGAACTTTGGCGAAGAAAACAACCATAGCGGAACTCTGCCAAACGGAATCTAACACACCCAGAGTCTAAATCCATGTCGCGCTCAAAGAAAGAGTTCGCCTCCTCTGTCTTTCCGTGGCTGTGTTCACAAGACATCGCCAGCCTGGCTGTGGCCAGGGGGTGGAACCGGCAGGGTCTGGGGGCCAGGGAAACGTCAGGCAGCCGAGCCGCGGCCGTGGCCACGGTGACAGGGATGGCCGGCTGGCTCTCGGCAAGGGGACAGTGGGACCATTTTACTCCCCAAAATGGCAGAACTGATCTGCTCCTGACGCGTGCCCTGCTCAGGCGTCTTAATGAGATCAATTCAGAGTCTCTCCCAAATTTGCATTAAAAATGTGACTAGTGCTTTTTGCCTCTCTGCAAAATTTGCCTGTAAACCCGGGTCTCAGGCCGCCCTCCTATGCAGACACGAAGAACACTCGGAACGAGGCCCGCGTGTGGAACACCCTGCCGCTTGGCCGTTCTCCGAGCCCGCAAACTCTGGGGTTGCCGTGCGATTTCCAACTCTCCCCAGAGCTGGGCCGTCACCTGCTTTCCCATCGTTTATCTGTCCAACTGCTTCAAGAGCAACTCTGCGCAAAAACCACCACCTGCTGCACTTCTGGAGGGACCGGCGACTTTCTCCACGGTCTCCCTGCTAACTCGACCTGCAGCTGACCCTCCGGGTCGCCACCATTTACCACCACGGAGAGCCCAGCCCCGAGGTGCCGCTGTGCCTGGGAATGACTTCTCCACAAACTCACCAACTGCAGGATCTGCCAAGGGCCGTCTTCCACCTTGGACCCATCCCCCGAGGGCCCTGAAACCCTTCCCCAGCATGGCTCTGGGCCGACACGGCCTCAGGGAAAGGGGAGGTGAAATGAAAATAATCGCATGCCCTGGGGAGGGTCACGTGCAGTCCTTCCTTCTCACCTGTCCCAGGTAATGGCTGACCAAGTCAAGTTCATTTGCCAAGTTAATTGGAAGTGGACTCCAGGTCACACACGAGAGCCCCCTAGAGGAGGGAGGTCAGGGTCGAGGTGGCCACACTAACAGTGTGAAGAGACAGCTGGGGAACGCCCCGCCCTGGGGGCAGACCACCACTCATTAGTGGGAACTGTGGACTCAGTAACGCATCCGCCCGCTTCCTCTCGGGACACCAGTGTCTAAGAACCGCGGGCCCCAGTGCGGAATCGAACACGGCAAGTGCTCAGGGCGACCTCGCCCCACCTGGCCGGCCCTCCGGTGAAGAACAGGCCCTCGCCTAACTCCGTGCATTTGACACTGCCTCCTCCAGGCAAAGCGACAAACGTCCCCACCATGGAGGACATGCAGGTGCCAACACGGAGACAGGTGTTTGGTTCCCCTTTGGGATCAGTGGACAGAGTCTCTGAGGGCCGGCTGGCTCCTCAGCCTCAGAACTTGCAGCAGGCGACCTGCTCTTAGCCCCCTGGGACCCCGTGACCTGAGGCCACCGGCGGGCTCCTCTGTTGGTTGGTAAATGGCTGTTGGTGCCCCTCGCAGTGACCTGCTCAGGCCTTGGGTATCCCCACTGCTGAGAGAGAGCAGACGAGCTGGGTTGGGGGACAGGCCACAGCCAGCAGCCAGACAGAGGGCGGACGGCCTGGGGATGAAGAGCCACCCTGCTGGCGCCGGTCTGGCGTCCGCTCCTCTGCCCGCACTGGCACAGCCCACGAGCCTCGGCCACAGCCATAAATCCGGGGGGTTGGGCCGACCACAGCCTTTCTTAGCCCAAGTGGATGCCAACTTTCCCCACATGTTTCTTCACCCCAAGGAGACACCCCACTCGCTCAAGCGTGAACAGACAGACCTGTGCAGGGGCAGGGGTACAAAATGAGAAGACCCCTGCCTCTCATGCACAGTCCCCAGGAACTGAGCAGGAAAGCGTGTCCCTCTGGGCCCCTCCGCTCCCCTGCACCTCCGGGCTGCAGCCAGCCTTTCGATGCCCAGAGCCCCCGCCCTGCTGGGGAAGGGTCTCTCTTCCCTGCCGGCTGGGCAATGAAGCCTGATTTAGTGACCATTGGTCCATGGAGCCAGACGCATCACTTATGAGCCAGGCACACCCGGCCCATAGCCGTCCTCTCCCAGGGATGGCACAGAGGGATCTTCCAGCGGGAGCTGGACGGTGAAAGTCAGCTGGCCCTGCCGATCATCGATCGCCGATGATCAATCACCTGTCAGCCCAGAGGGCCAGAGGCCCTCGTGCCTTCTGGGAACCACAGTGCCAACGCCCACCACCACCGCAGAGGGCTCCGCAGCTGAGAGAAGGACAGGAAGCAGAGGGAAGGGGCTCTGCCTGCCAACCCCCCGCAGACACGCGAGGGAAACCGGGAGGGGAGCCGCCACACGACCACTTAGCCGTTGTCACCTCGGTATTTTTCACACAGTACGTTTGGGGCACCAGGGATGTTTCCAGAGAACAGATGATGACCTAACAAAGCAAACTGCTACAGCACGTGCCATGTCTCTGCAGCAAAGTCTGGCTGCTGAGCGCCAGGAGGCATGGGGTGGGCAGGGCGGGTCCATTTCATGCCATTACACGGATGTGCGTGGTATCCGCCAGAGAACACAACTGACCTTAATCACCGGCTTAGATTTCCACAAGGGAGGGTCTCAGAGCCCGATGTGAACACAGGCACGATGTGGCAGACACTGAACTGTCTCCCCAGGTGCCTGGTTCCCTAAGGCCTGGCCACCAAGCACTACTGAGAAAGTGTGAGGGTGGAGGCAGGGCGGGAGCACCTACGGAGCCCCCGAGGCCACTCCGGCTCCCTGAGCACCAGCCCCAGCACCCCGCATCCCTCCAGACAAAGCAGGGGGGCGCCTCGTCCAAGCCACAGAGCTGAGCGCACTCCGGGTGCACTCCTCTGAAGCAGCCCCTGTGGGGCTGGGGTCCCCCCACACGCCCCGTCGGGCCCATCACCCTCTGTTGGAGTCAACTGGCCATGCTTGGGGCCGGAACTCAGGGGCCACTCGGTGGTGCCGGTCACACCTGCCCACTGCCTGCCGCCCTGTGGCCCGGAGTTCCCCGCCGTGCGAGCCGCAGGCACCGAGGGTGGCTGCTGGCTGCGCACAAAGGCTTGCCGGTGGGAGGGGAAATGGGGCACATAATAAAAGGTTTTCCAGCTCCGTGACTTCGCCGTTCACACGCTCCTCCTCGCGATAGAGTCGCGTGTCCCCAAGTGCACAGGCAGAAAGCTTTCAGATGCACAGATTACGCGCTAGCAAAAAAACCAAAGACCGGAACGCCCCTCGGTGGGGACAGGGTTCAGCGAACTCGACGTACCCACTGCCTGGAGTATAATTTAGCTGTGAAAACTAAGAGGAGACCGGTGCTTCCGGACAAGGGAGGCTTTAACGCTGCTCATCTGGGCAGCGGGCGGGGTCACACGTGCACAGAGCACGGCCTCTTTCTCATCAAAAAGGGCAAAGGTGTCGTGTATTTTTATACGTACATATGTGTGCGTACAGGCTCAGAGAAAGCTCGTTTAATGTTTACAACTCCGGGCCAGGGGGCGGGCTGAGGCGACAAGGCAGGGGATGCAGTTTGACTCTATAAACTTTTGTATTATTGGAAATATGACATCGAGAATTATGTAAATTCTAATTAAGAAGTATAAACTGGCAGTTAGGAAGTAGTCACGGGAATGTAAAGTACAGCCCAGGGAATACAGTCAATAACACTGTAATGACTGCATACGGTGTCAGGTGCTTACTGGGCTTACGGGGGGGTCACCTCATGCGTTATGGAAACGTCCGACCACTAGGCTGTACACCTGGAACTAATATAACATCGAATGTCAACTGTAATTGAAAAATAAAATAATTATGTAAATTTTAATACAGACAGGAATGTCCCAGAAAACCATGCAGGTTCACAGTCCATGTTTCTGGACCACAGAGACCCATGTGAGAACAAAAGACAGGAAAATCACTGTCCGCCCCCTCTCTCCTGACACTTCCCGTGTTTCATCTCACCCGTCGCCTAAATTCTGCAGAGTCCTCGCCCGACACCTGCCGACGGCGCCGCGTGTCCACCACGAGGGGTAGTGGCCTGTCCTAGGCCTGCAGGGGACCGGTGTCCGCCCTCCCGCCCGGGGTCTGCAAAGAGCCTCGTCCACTCCTGGGAAGGCTCCACTCTGTCCGCTAGGATTCTCCTGGGAGATGTGCCTCTTCCTCCTCGGGCTCATTATTCAGCCACCAAGTATCCTTGACGACAGGAGAGCAGCCGCGAGCCGCCTGAGGCATTTAGCGGCAACCCAAGGCTCTGCCCGGGCTCAGCCAGCAGGCTGGAGGGAAAGCCGGGGGCAGAGGCATCCATGTTTAGCGTCCCGCAGGGCGCAGGGTGGCAGTTTGTCCTGCAGTAACCTTCACTCCCCCACCCCCGCCCCCAGAGGGATGGCCAAGGGCTCAGGTATCTGGCTAGCACTCACCCACACTGCCTTTGATACATCTGCCCTTTCCCACCACCGATCTGGAGGGCCCAACCCGACGAACCCCTCAGCCCCTCCCACCCCAGATGACAAATGTGTCCCCTGTTTCTCCCTCCTCCTCCTACTCGGACAGGGAATCTTCACACTGGGTCCTGGCCTGGGCTACATGTCTCCTGCTACTCAAGCCCCTGCCCCACGAAGTCTCCCGCGTCTTTGTACATAGTCAGCAACGTCGCCTGCCCCAAAGTAGGTGCTCAGTGATTCATCCAGAGTCGATGAATCCAGAGTTGACCAGGTCCCACAGAGACCAGAGACCTGCGGCCGCTGTCCCTGGAAATGAAACCCCCACTGAATGGAGATGCAACCTCTGTCCACGCCCCCAAAT
>PVJD01018258.1:0-15057 GCA_004026545.1 Mormoops blainvillei | reverse complement strand
ATCCATCTACCCACTCATCCGCTTATCCATCCATCCACCCATCCACCCACCCATCCACCCATCCACCCACTCATCCGCTTATCCATCCATCCATCCACCCATCCTTCATCCATCCATCCACCTGTCCATCCATTCATCTTCCCCTCCCTTCACCCTTTCCCCCACTTCACCAGGACCAGGTACACCCCAAGGCACTCTGCTTAGTGCGGATACAAGCGTGCAAATGTCACATACAGGAGGGCCGCCTTTGTCCCAATGCAAATACCTCTCGTGGGGGCACAGAAGGGGGGGCAGTTCAATCTACCTTGTCTGGAGGGGAGAGGGGTTGGGTGAGAGGCCTCCCAGAGAGAGGACCACCCCCCAGGATAGAGAAGGATCAGCAGGAGCCCGCAGGGAGGACCAGGCACCCGCGCCTGTGGAGGAAGGTGCCGTGGAAGGCTGGGGGTGTGAATACTCTGCATGGGGCCGGCTCTCCCTGGTGGCGGGGTGGCGGGGGCAGCACTGGCTTATCCATTGCTCATAAGTCAGTCAACGGGTGCGTCTAAAGTGCTTGCAGGGACTTGAAGCAGTCTGTATGTTAAACCTATTGACTTCCTTACAGTCACCGAATTCACTCATTTAGTTCATCCAGCCAATCAACCCATCGATCAGTCTTCATAGAAAGTGCTGGAGGACTTTCCGTCTTCCTTTCTCCTACAACGAGCCTAGATTCATCACCGGGAGAGGGGCCGGGGGACTGCAGACAGACAGCTTCTGTAGCTGAGCCCGCGTGCCCTCCCCTGTCAGTGGGGGCGGGCGGGGTGCTCTGGCTCTGGCTCTGGCTCTCCTGAGACCCTGGGGACACAAAGGGAAGGAAGGGCCCCGCAGGGTCTGGCGTGCTGTGTAGACTGCGGTTGTCCAGCCATGCGAGGACGCCGAGCGCGTGGCCTTGGGAAGCAGCTGGAGACCAGTGGCTGGGCCTAGAGACTGAGAATGGGCCGGTCTGCCCGGTCGAGCCTGTCGTCGTCACGATATCACGTGTTCATGCGGTGACGGTGCTTTCCCGTGTCGGGCACCTTCGAAAAGAGTCGTCCTCCCATGTCTGGGCCACCTGAAGCACCTTGCTTTGCAACGGGCTCCTGGAACCCCGGGGCGCCTGAGGATGCCCTGAAGGAGCTGGAGCTGAGACTGGGCGGCAAGAGCCCTCCCCCCCCCCCCCCCCCCCCGCACCCCCTCGCAGCGAGGAGCGCTCAGGGCCACCGCCTGCCTCACCGGCTGGAGCTTTGCATTGTTTAGCTCCCTAGCACATTTCACTGCCAACACCTGTTTTGCAAACAAGAAAACTGAGGCTCAGAGGGGCAGGGACACGCCCACAGTGCTGTGGGTGGGGTGCTGTTCCCTGCTGTGTCTCCGCTGCCACACAGTGCAGAGGGGAAGTGGGTCTCGGGGCTCTCTGCCCTGGACCCCCGCTCTCCGTCCGAAGGGCCTCTCCCTCCTCCCCTGGAACGCTGCTCTGCCCTCAAAGCCCAGACCGCCTGCCCCTCCCCCATGAGGGCTTGTGGTCCCTGTGCTGCCCAGTGTCCCTGGGGCTCCCAGGGCTCCCTGTGCAGGACCCTCCTGCAGCCCCACGAGCTCAACACAGACCCCAGGGGATGGGCCAGGGCCTGGCTGCCTCTGGGAAGCCAGACTGAAGTGGGGGACATCCCTGGCGGGCACCCCAAGCCCCTGAAAGGGGCAGACCGAGGGCATGGTGTGCCCAGAAGACGCTGGAGCCCTCACAGCCCAGGGGTTGCGCAGGGCTTCCTGGGGGCCAGGCCCTGAGTGACAGGATAGGCCCCGAGGACACACAGGGAGACGGGGTGGCTGATCACCACCCGGAGGGATGCTGCCGCTGCCTGAGCACCTGTACTGGCCGGGCTCAAGTCACCACAGCAGGCAGCACCGTACCAAGGGCCTGGGTTTGAGCCCCCTGTGCCTCACGCCCCTCATGGGTAACATGGGGTGACAGTAGTCCCCTCCCCCATGTGGCTAGGAGGTGAACGAGCTGCCCCACAGGACACAGCCTGGCGGCTGAATCCGTGACCTCCCCCACAAATACATCATTGTCGTCTGCGTCACTGGTGAGGAGGCCACACTGAAGGGGTGGGGGGCACTGCAGGAATGCCGGTGACGTGGGATGGTTCACAGACCTTCTCATCCTAGTATTTTGGAAGTGCAAGAAAAGTGTGGCCGCCACCTCCCCACCCCCGAAGTGGCTTGTTATTGCCCTCGTTGGTCTGTTTGCTCGGCTTCACTGGTCCCCTCCAGTGGCTGGGGTTGGGGAGCTTCTGCAGACCGTGCGGGACGTGGAGGTCTTCACGCACGGAAAGTGTGTGTGGAGCCACAGAGAGCACAGCATGGAAGAGGGTGGGGGCGCGGGAGACGGACAGCTGTCGGGCAGACGGCCCCGCCAGGCGATGCAGGTCTCCCAGCTCAGGGAGGTTACAGTGCGTAGGCCACAAGCCACTAGGAGGAGGGGACCAGAGACCCCAACATGCGTGCAGATCTAAGACAGTCTCTTCCCCGCCTCCGTGAGGGCTCCAGGCGTGCAGCCTGGCTGCCGACCGCTCAGCCCTCACACTCCATCCCCTCACGGCCTTCTGCTAGCCGGCTGGGGGAGCGAGAGACATATTGGTGCAGTGCTCCATTCTTCTTTGGATATTGGTCTTTCTGAGAGCGTATAATGAGGTCCCCATTAGCACGGCGATAATCTCAGAGAGTTAGGCACTTATTTTCCTGTTGACGGAGGCCTGTGTGGGTTCCAAATGGAGTTTTCCTGGCTACAGGGAAGTGGAGCCTTCTAGTGAGTGGCTTCTAGAAACTAGCGGGTGTTAGCTTTGGGGACCGTGGTTAATGGGTGGGGGTGAGGGTACCCATTCTGGCACCCACACTCTCGATTCTATGTCTAGGCTTCTCCGCAGCCCGCCCCATGGGCGATTGGAGTGTCACCTCCCTTCCAAGTCTTCCCAGACTGTCTTGGGGCCCAGGCCGGGGTGGCTTCAGACAGGACACCAAAGTATATATAGCGCACCGCTGGGTGGGGTGCTCAGCCCCGCAGGTGCTAGTTTACACAATGAGCTAATCTCTCCCTGCACAGGCAGAGAACCATGCCTGTGTAGCCGGCATGCACGTCCGTGTTCTAGGACCCAACACGGTCTAGTCCCGTTTTAACTGCGGTCAGTGCCGGGGCCCTTGCGGCTTCTGACGCCTGCTGAGCGACACGTGTGGGAACACTTGGGCTAAAATGTAAACACCCCGATTCCAGGGGAGTGGTGCTCATTGGAAATCACCTTAAGAAACACAAAACATCAGGTTGCTTTACTTGATAGCATGTTTCTCCTTGTTTTGTTTTTTCCAAGTTGTTTTCACGTTAGCACGAAGGCGCCTGGCAGGCAGACAGCACCGGGCATTTGCTTGAGCTTGGAGGATGCTCCTCGGCCGTCTCCTCCCACTGCGCTGGGGGCTTGGTGGCTGGCACAGGCGGGCCATAGGGCTGTGCTCCGGCCTCACAGCCTCTGCCCTTCCACTGTCCAGCTGGGGTCCGGGGCGCTGGACGGGACACCCACGGAGCCGCCCACCTGCTTCTCTGGGCGTCCGAGGGCGACAGGCGGTGGACAGAAGTAAAAGCGCAGGGCGACTGAGAACGAGTGTTACACACGCTGCGTCTCAGAGATAAGGGGCGAGTGGTTGCACCGACGAAGGGAAAACTCCCCAGATGCCCTGCCGCTCTCGGGCTCCCGGTGCTGCTGGGCCGGTGGTGCCAGCAAGTGGCTTATCCATTAAGTGTTCCGTACTTAATCAGGGGTGGCCTTCGGACAAGACCCAGCACCTGGGCAGCCTTTCAGAGTGAGTTCCCCTCCTCTGACGCGCCTCCTCCTCATGTCACCGTGATGGCTTATTCATCAGGGACCACCAGCTCGGAGCGCTCTCAGGTGGGGCACGCGGGGGCAGCTGACATTCCCAGGCTCTGCGGGAACTCCCGGGGCGCAGGCCGCAGCTGCTGCCACTGAGGATCGATGGGGCGTGATTAGTAACAAGTAGCTGCTGGCCTGGCCCTGAGGCAGGAGCTCGTGGGGCGAGGGCGGCCCCGCCTGAGAGGCCGGGATGCTGGCTGTTCCTCCCCCGCGCAGCGGGGATGATGCCGACGGTGGACGTGACAGTGCCGTCGTAGCGCTGGTCGTGGTGCGATGACAGTGACGAAGATGATGATGAAGCCGAGGAGATGGTGGTGGTGATGGTGGTGGTGACAGTGATGAAGGAGGAGGGACTGCGATGAAGATGAAGGTGCTGTGATGATGGGGATGAAGCAGATGACGATGGTGCCGGTGAGGAGGACGGTGTAGATGGCCGGATGACCAGGACAACGAAGGCGGTGGCGATGATCAGGATGGTGGGGGCGGCATGGTGGTGGTTGACAAGGATGACTGTGGTGCCACTGACAGAAACGGAGATGGGGGTGAGGCCGTGAGGGTGAGGAAGGCGGCCGTGGGCCTCCCAGCTGGTGGCTGCCTGCCGCCGACGCTCCTACCTTCGCCACCACTAACCGGGGGTGGAAATGGCCCACGGAGACCACACGGCAGGTCCGCGCTGGAGACATGCGCGCCAGCTGCGGTGACAGGCAGACCCCCAAGCTCAGTCGCTCCACGCGGGACAAGGTCATGTCCCCCCGGGGAGCCCAAGGCCTGCTGGCAGGCCCCCGCATGTTGGACGAGGTGGGAGCTGCGCCGGTCGCCTGCTCTTGGCCCGTCCGCCACCCTTTCTGAGTCACAGCGTGGACTCAGCTGCTCTGAAACCTGCTGTTCCCGCCTGAGGCGGCGGCTGTGAAGACAGCCGGGGGCCTGTTAGCAGCGCTGCTTTGTTCTCCCGGCAGGGCCGGGGCGCATGGCCCGTTTTTGGGACAGCGGGTGCGACCTTCTGCTGCTGAGCCCGGGTCACCCAAGTCCGACCCTGGCCCTTCATGCTAACTACCCGGTTTCAGGGGCCATTGGCAAAGCCGCCGGAGGGAGCAGGAGATTCACTCTTTGGGGTTTCCACGGCTGCAGAGGGGTGGCAGTGAGTAATGGACTGGAAACCGGCCTGCCTTCTGCAAGCCCAGTTTATGAGCCCATAAAGCAGAGGCCGGCGGGGCCCGGCGCCAGGCACTGCAGGTGCACTGAGACTCGGGCCCTTCCATGCCCACGGCCCAGGGCTGCTCCTGCACCCACTGGTCACCCACCAAGCCTGGTCCCTTCCTCCAGACCCACCACCAGACAGCCAGTGGTCCTTCCACTCATCACTGCCCTGCAGGCCTGCCTCCCTTTACTGAGGATGCGGAGGGGCCTGGGACCCCAGGACACTGGAGATGGGTGGAGGATGACAGCCCCCCTCCGCCGTGCCAGGCCACCTCTGCCCTGCCTTGGCGCCAGACCTCGTGGCCTCCAGGAAGCTCCAGCTTCCTTCCAGAGGGGCAGGTTTCCATCGGCACAGGAAGCCAGGGCCCGCAGAGCACAAATGTTGGGGGGACGGGGACGTTTACATGGAAACAAAGTTCCTGGCAGGTATCGATTTGAGAAAGCAGTACCGCTTCTGTGTCACGTGGTCGGGCTGGCTGGGAGGACAGGCAGAGCCCGGCGGCCGGCTGCCCGGATTCATACCCGGCAGCCCAGGGCTTCAGCGGCGAGGCCAGTGCCACTCTCCAGAGAAACGGGCACCTGCAGCTTTAACGAGGGCCTGGCCGCGCCGTCCCCGCTGTGCCCATCTCTGGCACTGAGCATCCTGTATTTATGAAAATAATGAATCCTGTTACCATGGCCCCCAGCCTGACACCCCTGACGCCGGCCTTTGATGAGGAAGCAGAGAGGGCGGCGGGAGCCTTTGCAGTGCTGGCTCCCTCGGTTCTTGGGCAGACGCTCCCTGTGCACCGCGCTGGGCCGAGAGCTGGTGCTGTGGCCCCGGGGGGGCAGGGCGGGGGCTGCAGGCAGGCGCACAAGAGGAAGGCCGCTGCTGGCTGGAGAAAACTGAAAGACGGGCTTTAATCGGGGCCAAGAAGGAGACTTGTGCCCAGTGGGGGAGGGGTGGCATGTGCAAAGGCACGGAGGTGGGAAAGGCCGCAGCCGGTCCCCGGACAAGCCTGGGCTGGAACCTCGGTCCGTCCCCCAGGTTTGCTGGGTGTATCCCTGGGCCAGGCTTCGCGTGCTTAGGTGCAGTGGCATCCGAGCTGGGTGGGACAGGGAATACTGGGGTCTGCTGGGGCAAAAGGAGAAAAGGAAGCAGTGGGGGCAGGGGAGCACAGAGGGGGTGGGTCAAGGAAAGCTTCTTGGAGGAGGTGATGGCGAGCGGGAAGAGATGTCCCACGCGAGGAAGTGGGGACTGGGAGGCTGCAGGAGACAGGCAGGTGCTCCCGAGCTGGGGGCTCTGTGCCAGTGCGACTCGTCATGAGGAAAATGGCCCCAAGACTGGCCATTCAGAGCCTCGGAGCCAGAGGGTGTCACAGCCTTAAATTATGAACGTCACTCAGTGTTAATAATGGTGATTGCGGTCAGTCATGGGAGGCGGCAGACGCATCCTATTAGCAAGTCCAGCTCGTAGACTCCCTGGGGCCCGCCCGCCCGCCCCTGTGCGGGGATGGAGCTGGCGTGCTCTGCTCTTGGAGAGGCGGACGCTTTCCCAGCTTCCTTCGCTCATCGCGGTGAGCGCACTGCGTGGGCGCCGATCACTGGCAGGGGCCGGGGGCGCCGCGTGGCCCTGCAGGGAGGACTTGGCCATCTGTGTGTCACATGCTCATGTGCAGCCTGATTGTGTGTCATTCCCGGGTGGGAAACCCTGTGGTTCTTCCCACTGCTCCCCAGAGCCAGCCTCGACCCCCGACCTCTGAAGCCTCTACCCTCCCTTCCCCTCTGCACTGAGCTCCAGCCTCTGTTCTTCAGTCGACCTTGACCACCAGGCCTGCACTTGGGCCAGGAGCCCTGCATCCTCCCCTCTCTTAGCTTCCTCTTCAGGTCAATCATCTCTCTTCTGGAACCAACTACTTCCTCCAGGCAGCCTTCCGGAGCATGACCGGACCTGGTCTCCTCGAAGGGCCCTGCGTGCCCTGTGGGCTGGCATGTACCCCATCCACCTCTTGATGGGACGACGGGACCCCTTCTGTGCCCTCTTCCAGCCGCTGCTCTCACGATCAGGGCCTGGGTTGGTCTACATGCATGTTAGAGCCAAAGGCGAGTTTTTGTATTCAGATCCTCAGACTGACAGGAAGTTCCTGGACTCCCCCCACCCCCCCTGCTCATGACAGTTCTTGTTTCTGGAACATGCAGCTCATGCCAAATGCTGGGCAGGGCAGGCTGCTGGTGGGACAACATCTCATTAAACGGGAGAGGGAGGAAGTGGGGCGAGAGAGAGAACGAGCGCCTGCGGAGGAGACAGAGCCGCCCGCCAGGGCGGGGCCTTTAAAGGTCAGCCCGCACCAGCGGCTCGGTTGCCCGGGTCAGGAGGTGGCTGTGTGCCTGTGAAAGGCGTGCGTGCCGCGCCAGTGCTGGCCACCTGGAGGACCCCTGACAGAGCGCGCCAGCCCTAAAAGGCCTCCGTGCCCACCAGCCCTTCTCACCCTGAGTCAGCCCCATCTCTGGGGACAAACAGCCGTCTCCCGACCATGGCCGGCTCTCACCCTGGCGCAGACTGACCACCACACATGCGTGACACATGAGAGCCCCTCAGTCTGACCGTCCAGTGAAGGAGACAGCGAGATGGAGCCAGGAGCTGGAGGTGCTGGGGGAGATGCCACACGGTCAAAGGCCTGGGGCGGGAGGGGGCCCTGGCTCCCCCAGAGACCATGGGAAATGAAGCTCTCCCCGCAGTGCTCCCCGGCCCGGCTCTGTGCCAGCTCAGTCCATAGAAATACCACGCGAGCCGCACACGTACTTTCCAATTTCCTAAGAGCCCCATTCGAAAAGGAAGGAGAAACAGTGGAGTTGATTTTAACAGTGTATTCAAGGCAATATTATTGTATCGAGAAATAACTGACGTAAAAATCACCGTTGAAACCCTTTCTTTCTGATACTCAGCTTTGAGAGCCACTTTCCACTCCGTCCTCAGAGTGTGTCGCCGCAGCCCCACATCGTCCTTGAAAGCCCTTGATCTGTATTTATAGCTCACAGAATTTGTAACTGAAAAAGAGTCCCACGCCCAAGTTACTCCAAAGTGACTTTAGTTGTCCAACAACCAAAGCAAATATCCATTTTTTAAAATTAAATTAAGTTAAATTTAAAGGGCCGTGCCTCGTCACGGCAGCCACATTTCGAGGCTCAGTGGGCAGCCCCCCGACCGGATGCCACCTCCCGGCCGCGTGTTTGTCCAGGGCCTCAGGACCGCCCGGGGTGCTTGCACGCTGTGGCTGGCGCGGTGAGCGGGCTGCCGCGGGCTTTCCGCTCCGGGCCGCGGCCTGCGTCTGCCCGGCCAGGTGCCGACAGTCCGGGGTTTGCGTGGGGCCAGGAAGGTAAATTACCCCGTGTCTCTGTGTCTGTCCAGTAATTTGTCAAATGAGTGATCTCAGGTCACAACGAAGAAACAACAAAGAAATTAGTTTTTTGAAAAGCTCCGTTGGCTGGTGACTTGGTGAAGCTGAGACTGTCACTTTTCGTGGGGGGGGGGCGGTCACCTCTCAGTGGACAAACAGGATTGTATCGGCGGGCAGACTGAGACCCAGAGAACTTACTTTTGCTGCCCAACAAACTCGCGGAGGAGCCGGGATAGGACACTAGGCTTGGTTCCTCCCCCCTCCTCTTGGGTGCAGCTCATCTTTCGGGGCTGCCGGTGGCACCCTCAAGGCCACGGGGCAAAGGAGACCCGGACCAGGCATCCTGTTATGTCTTCTAACAACTACGGCAACATACATTTCAGTAAAAATTCTAATAAACACAGGAAAAGGTGCTCAGCCCCGCTCTTAATGAGAACCAACTAGACACCCCTTTTGCTTCTTACGTTGGCAATAGGCTGGGAGAGCAGCGGCGGTGACAACATCGAGTGTCAGGAGGACACGAGGGGACGGGACCTCCGCCAGCACGCGCTTCTGTGTCCTTACTACGCGTGTCCCTGGCGGTTTAAAGCAACGTGCCAGGACAGAGTCAGGCCCTTTCCATGCAAGACCACACCAGGGCCTGTGCGACAGCAGTCTCCGGCAGGCGCCACCTCCCTGGCCGGCACCTGGGGCGGAGGCGCCCCGCCGTCAGAAGGGGCAGCACGGTCAGCTGGGACCCAGCCGGTTCCCTGAGGAAAGGAGCCGCCACACAGACCAGGGCGGCGCTGTCCGCGGTGCTGACCCAGCTGAGCCTCTCCGGCCCCTGGGGAGGGGCCGTGGGGAGCCCCGGCCTGACCCTGCCTGGCCGCCGCCGGCCCACCCAGAGTCTGCGCCTCGCCCTGGACAGGGCTCGCTCCCCGTGGGGCAGAGGGGCTGCTCCCCTGTCAGCCCGACGCCTGGAGGCAGGTTCCTGGGAAGCTTCCACCTCTTTCCTTTGTCTTTTTCTGTGAACCTTTACTGTGCATTTGAGACAGCGTCACCCCCAGGACTCCTCAGACCTGCCCTGGACCTAGACCTGGGCACCGGGACAGCCTGTGACGTGCTCTGCAGACTGCGCCACAGAATGTGTTCCCTCCCAGCAGCGTCCCCGTCGTCTTCCGTCCCTGGCATTGTGTCCCCCACAGAGCAGGTGACCCGACGTGCTGGTCGGGTCAACTGTTGTGGTCAGTAGTTCCAGATAGTTGGAAGGGACGCACAGGGGACCCCACTGCGGCACAGGGGAGCCTGGACGAACTGGGGAGCTGCGAGCCCTGAGCCGGCGCGCGGGCCTGTGCCCGGCGCCAGCCCTGCTTCGGAAGCTCAGATGGGATTGAAGAAGATGACCCTATGCCGTGGCAGGCCGGCAGGAGGCGTGTCACAGGCACTGAGGCCGAACAGGGACTTAGACGCTCCCTGCTACCACCCTCCGCCTTACAGGAGGCAAAACAGGTCTGGACAACATCAGGGTCCCGCAGTGACAGGAATGGGGACAGCTCAGGTTCCCCTGAGTGACAAGGCAGTCCCTCTGCCACTCCCGCTCCAAGGTGGGTACAAGAGGTGCCTGGGAGAGGGTGTGCGCCCTCTCGCCCCCACAGCAGGGTGGAACCCGAAGCCGGCGGGGCGGGTTTGTAGGTAGTTCCCACATGTCATTGCTCTGCGGCTCTCTGCAGACTGGTGTGACAGTTCCACTGTGGGATAAACGCTGCCATTGCCTGGTGGAGCTGAGATTATCGATGTCATCAGCCCCACCACACAGGCTCTGTTTGTGGACCCCAATGCCCAGCGCGAGGGGACGTCCAAACGACGACAGAACGTGGCAAAACATGAAGGCGGGGCAGCTTGTGCTGGGACCCCCGGCGCCACTTCGTTTCTCCATGCGCCCACGCCGAGTGTGGCAGAAGGACGTCATCCCGGTCGGACATGTGTGGGGTCCTCTTGAGTTGTTTTGTCGGATACATGGAGAGAAGACAGGAAAGCGACCGTCTGAGAAAACCGTGTGAACGAAGACTGTAATTTCCCCCGCGGGCCCCGTTCCCTTCAGCTGAAAACGGACGTAACGGGCTGTGAGGCTCCTGCGTCCCCCGGAGGCTCCCTGGTGGGGGGCGCGGGCTCCCCACCGGGGGCGTGGCTGACTCCTCACGCAGAGTGCGGGCCGCGCTCCTGCAGCAGAGCCTCCGCGTCATCGGCCTCGGAGGGAAGGCGTGGGCCAGCTTGCGGGTGGGCCCGGGCGCTGGCCACCCGTGCGGAGGAGGGGCGACCCGCCCTGGACGGCCCAGATTCCTCCCACATTTCCGTGAGCCCCCGAGTCCCCGGCACTGCCTACACTCCAGAGCAAATGACAGGAATACCAGGAACCAAGTTACATTTCTTCCACCTCCTCCAGATATCACAGATACAGTTGACAGTTTGCGGTCATCAAATGGTTACTTTTCACAGTGTGCGGCAGAGAGAAGCATATGGCAGAGTTGGCCCTTACCTGTGAGGGACCCATTCCAAGACCCCCAGTGGATGCCCGAAACTGCGGGTAGTGCTGGACCCTACACACACCACTTTTTTTTCCTGTACACACACACCTGTGATAAAGCTTAATTCACGGATCAGGCACAGTGAGAGATTAACAATAAATAATAAATAGAACAGTTGTAACAATCTATTGTAATAAAAGTTATATGAATGTGGTCTCTCTCTCTCTGATAACTGATCACTGAGTTAGCTGCTGAGTGAGTAACAGGCGGGGAGAGGCCACAGCATGGGGACACTGGACAAAGGGATGCCTCACGTCCCAGGCGGGGTGGATGGAGACACTGCCGGATTTCACTATGCTACTCAGAATAGCATGCAATTTAAAACATGTGAATTGTTTATCTCTGGAATTTTCCATTTAATATTTTCGGGCTGTGGGTAACTAAAACCAAGGGTCGGAAGACCGCAGATAAGGGGGCGGGTGGCGGCTCTGTCTTTGTGTTCAAGAATTAATTGCAGCAATTTCATTGTTTCAGGATCCCATTTGCTATAGTTACGACAGCCTCCTCAGAGCGGGTCTTACCTGAGGCTTTCCCATTAAGTTTTCGAGCTTGAGTGTGGGGTAGTGACAAAGTGCAATGGCCGAAAAGGGGACACAGTCAGGTTTGTCCGACTTCGGTGTGTCAGCTGCCTTCCGGGTTTTCTTTCATTGGCTGCACCACTGATGAGTGACAGCTGAGTCTCCCCTTTCCTCTCCAGCGTCTGAAGGGGGCACCCTCATTGCTCTGAACCCACGTGATGGAGGTGCCTTTGGCCAAGTTCATTTTTCATGCATTTTGCCTGGTTTTCTCTCTCCCCGTGGTTAACCGTTTGCAGTGGGAGGTCTTGCGTTCACGTCCGTCCGTGGCTTTGTCTCGAGCCCGCGGCGCCGATCTGCAGACTTCTTGCTTTGTCCCCGACGGTCATCGTCCTGTTATGGCGGCGCTGGCTGTCCCTCCGCAGGGACGCCCTGTTCTGAGGGTGGGTCCCTGCGCTCTCATCTCCAAGGCCATCCTTTTCCTCCTGCTCACCTTACCGACCTGACGGGCCCTGCCGCACTCGGGGGGCGTTTCGCAAGCGTTTCTGTGAAAATATCCCTTTCGTTGCCTCTCTCTGCCTCCCGGAACGATATAAATTCTGCTCTCCCCTCGCCCCACGATGTGCCCCCTGGTCTTCCCCCTCCACCGAAAGGCCCTGCCCTCTCACGTCCCACGGAGGACGGCACACAGAATGCTCCCTCCAGCGCCTCAGGTTTCGGGGGGGCGCCCTGCTCCCCGAGTGCCTCTCCCTGAGCCCATGGTTCGTGTCACTTCCAGCTCTGCCATGGGCTTCTCCCTGCCGAAGGAGGACGTGGCCTGCAGCAGAGAGCGGTGCGGGCGCTGAGCCTCGCTTGCCATCCGCCCGTGGGCTCCGGGCCTCTCCCTCCCCACGGCCCTGGCGGGGTGGGCCTTGCTCTCTGGACGGGTCAGCAGCATCTCCTCCAGGTGTCTCTCCCTCTCTGATCTCAGGGAATTCATGGGAGGTTACAGCCCCTGCCCTCCCTGCGCCGAGGGGGTCGTCTGCCTCCTGCCTGGACTCGGCGGCCCCCTGGCCAGACGCCCCAGCCCCCGTGGCATGTTCACGGAAAGCCCTCATCACTGAGAAGACTTAGCAAGAGACAGTGTGATGGGAGGGTCCTGGAAGCGCTGGGACCACTTCTAAGCGGCCCCCACAGTGGCAGATGAGCACCTGGTCCCGACGGCCTGGGCACGCGAGCCAGGCGGCAGCAGACGCGGGGCGGCACCTCCCTCGCTCTGGCTGACTGGGAAGGTCAGCTTCGTGGCAAATGGCGAGTGGCTCTTGAACTGTGATCCAGCTCTTGGGCTCAGCATCCACGGCCATTCCTCCCGTGTTCTGTCCAGGGGTGGGCAGCCGTCAGTGTTTCCGCCACAGTTAATACTATGGCGACATTGATCGTTGTTTGTGCTGGCATGGGCCTGACCGGGGATGTGGATCCATGGGCCAGGTGTGGCTCTGACTCCGAGCCTGGGGAGGGGAGGAGCCTCTTAGCCGCTACAGATGCTGGCAGACGGGCCAAGCTGACCTGGAAGGGAGCGAGCTCCCTGTCACGACAGGTATGCAAGCCAAGGCCAGACCACCCCCTGGAGGAGCACCGCCGGGATGAGCTCGGTCTTGGGTGGTGAGCGGGTGCCCTCCTGCTCTCAGATGTGGGGTTTCTAGATCTTGGTGCTGGTCTGGGTTAGAAGAGGAGGAGGGTTGAGGGGTTTTGGGTAATATTCGGGCCAAGCCTTGCTGCGCCTTCTCAGCATCTGTGGCCTCCGGCTGAGCCTGTCTCCGCCTTTGCCAGCCATGGTGCCTAAGTGGCAGGGTTGGTTCGTTCATTCACCCCACAAACAAACGCGTCAGCCCCGGCCTGGGACACAGCGAGACAGGCCGGAGAAGAGCCCCCCTCTTAGGAGTTGACACTCTTCCTCTTGGGGTTGAGCGTGTTGTTAGGGTTGAGGCTGACAAACGCTAGCTCTGAGCAGGAGTTTGGTCTGTGGGGTGACTAGTTGAGGAGGCCTCAGGCAGTTGCCCCCAGGGTGTCCACAGAGACCCAGGCCGCTGGAGCCGCTTCCGCCGCCCCGCAGGCTGGGGTCAGCTCTGTGAAGTGGCCTGCGGCGGGACCCGCAGGATGGCCCGGGTTCAGCCGGCCACCCCCCCGCCCCCAGGGGCTTCTTGGAGCAGAGCGCTGTGGTCTCACAGCCGGGCTGCTTGGGGGCACGGAGCAAGGTCTTCTTTCTGAAGAATCAATTTGTCGTCTCAGCAGCGACAACTACAAAAGATGGATTGCTTTTCTGTGACAACAGAAAGCACTTTATTGGACCTTTAAAACCAATTTCTCTAACTGAAAAACATGGCCCCACAGGATTTGTCAGAACCCCGGGGACAGAGTCGTCCCGTCTGTCTGACAGCCCGCAGTGTCCTTTGTCCTCTGTCCGGGTCCCCAGAGAGAGGAGATCGCCAGCATTCAACTAAGAACTGCCACCGTCCCATCTCCGAGTAAGGAAATGTCTGCTGAGGGCTGACCTCTGTGGGTGGCAGATTGTTCATTTTCCCTCAGCAGCCACCCCGCACTGAGGCCCCGTTTCTCAAGTGTCACCTGGAGCCAGCACGGGGCTGTGAGATGTGTCGGGGCAATCGATCGGGCGTGTGGCTGCTGGTTTGTTTTTCCGAAGGAAAGGCCGGGCTCTAGCCGGCACTCTGAGCGGGGGGCCTCCCGAGTGTGGAAGTTTCTCCATGTCTGCTGGGTTCGCCGGCTCGGGGAGCCAGCCCAGGGTCTGCTCTGGCCCCCGCAGAGTTGACGAGACCCAAGGAACCAGCTTCCCAGGGCGGTTGGGGCCGGTTTGCTGCCCAGGGAGCCGCAGCCGGAAACGTCGTTTGGAATCTGCTGGACGAAACTTGGAGTAGTGAGTTCGTCTGTGGTCGAAGGCCCCCTCTGACTGCATGACAGGGCACTTGCATGGGCGCCCCTTGTCCTCAGACACGTGACAGCGATTGGGGTATAAAAGTCCCTGTAAGGCACTTGTTTTCCATCTTGGAAAATTAGGGTTGAACATGGCTTCAGGGAGAAACTAGGTGGGGCTCCTGCCTTGGAGGAGGAAGGGAGCTGGTAGAGAAGACTTACGCGTGCCCACCCATTGCCCATTCACTCGTCCATCCACCCATCTGTTCATTTTGTCCGCACACTGATCCTCCCATCTATCCCACCTCTACCCGTCCATCACCCAGTCATCCGCCCGTCCACTCACAGTGGTAAACACTCGCTGACAGTTCACATTTGGTAACGTTCCAGTGACAGTCTGGGCAAGGCTTCCGTATTATTTTGCATTTTTGCTTCTGTTTTGTCCTGTTCCTTTTCTCTCTGGATGCAGGGGAGCTGGCTGACAGCAGCCGTGATGGTGGCGTCAACAGCTCCCTTGAGCTCCTTGAGGGTGTTAACCCTCAGGGTGAGCTGCGCAGTAGGAAAC
>PVJD01018257.1:0-15043 GCA_004026545.1 Mormoops blainvillei | reverse complement strand
CCCTGGGTGACGGGGCTGCCATTCGCCTTCCAGGCCACCGTCACGGCTCCGGGGTAGAAGTCACTGATCAGACACACCAGTGTGGCCTTGCTATTTTTGAGCTCCTCAGAGGAGGGCGGGAACAGAGTGACCGAGGGTGCGGACTTTGGCTGACCTGTTGGGTGGACGAGGGGGTGTGAGACGCTCACAGGGGGGAATTCGGGTTTTAGGGTACCTCCGACCCAATCTACAGCCTCTGTGACTAGTCCCATGACGCCTGCTTTTGTTCACCCAGGGGATTCTTCTTTTTCTGCCCTTTTCTTTCCACTCAGCCCCTGGACAGAAAACAGCCTCTCACCCTCCCAGAAGCTCTTCCATGTCACCTCTCCCAGGTGACCTGGTCAAGCCCCTCCACCTGTAGCCCCGGTTCCCGAGTGTAACCAGGGCAGGTTGTCCTCCCTCCTGAGTGCAGTCTGGTCCCAATCTTCCGAGCCCTCAGCCCAGCACCAGGCCCCCACCTCACTTTATTCTTCCTACTGCCTCGTGCCTCCTCTGTGATCTGAGGTCCCCTGCTCGGCCAGCCAGGACAATCCTGGCAGCATGGGGAGAGGCCCCAAGCCGGAGCTCAGTGCACAGCGCCGCCCAGAGCCCCCTGCCTCCTTTTGGCACCTGGCTTTGTCCCAGCTCGGCCTCAGCTCTCCAGTGAAAGCTGGGTCCTCACAGCCTAAGCTCCCTGTGGCTCTGCCTGCCCCTGCGTCCCTCATGCCCTGATCCCAGGATCCTTAACCTCGGCTGCATTCTCGGGGCTGCTTAGAGGCCCCAGGGCCGCCCTGATTTCATAAGGCCGCTGTGCAGCTCTGAGTCCCGCATTCACTCCCCCATTCATCGTCTCCTGAATCTAACACACCGCAGGAGGCTGACCCCTGGGCAGATGGAGATACCTGAGCCCCTGGGGTCTCAGGGATCCAGAGTGAGACAAGTCTCTGCCCCTTGGGACCTGCTCCTTTCTGACCATCGTCCTGAGAGGGCCGGGCTTCTTGCCACTTTGCCCCATCTCACCCACATCTCTGTGACCCCACGTCCTCCAGGCCCAGCAGAGGCCCTGAGGGCTTCAGCCTAGAGTGAACCTGACCCTTCTCTCTGCTCTCCATGGGCCCCCCTCTGGCTGTCCTCTGTGTCCCCACAGGCTAACTCACAGCCCCAGCCCTGCCCCAGCCTCCTGTATGGCTCTCCCAGGTTGGACGGGCATGGAGCCCTCAGCCCAGACTCTCGGTGCCAGGGACTGTCTCCAAGGCTGCCCCAGTGACTCTGTCAGGACTGGTCTCTGGTCCCCATACAGACATCTGCCCTGGAAGAGGGCAAGGACCCTGTTTCCTAGGCCAACCCCCCAGCCCAGGCCTCCAGGACCTGGTCGCACTGAGTATCAGACTCTGGAGTGGCTATTGGGGTTCTGCCATTGGGTCCTTCCTGCTGGCTACCCAAGACCAACCCGCCTCCCCAGGCCCCGCAGAGAAAGTAGGGGTAGGTCTGGAAGGCTGGAGGGCAGCAGGAAGCAGCCCACAGAGAGAGAAGAAGGACTTTTCCGAGACAGCAGTGGGGTGGGACATGACGGAAAAGGTGGTGAGAGCCACTTACCTAGGACGGTGAGGTGGGTCCCGCCGCCGAAAACATAACACAGTGACTGAGGCTCGGACTAAAACCCACCAGGCCAGCACACGGGGCCAGTCCCCAGGGGCCAGTCATGAGCAGGAGCCTGTTGGGCGTGACGGGCACAGGACTGCAGCTGTGTTCTGTGGTGGGGTGGGGTAGTGGGCAATTGGCCCCCCAGAGGTTGGGGCAATTGTGGGTGGGTCCATAGCCCAGAGGCATCCCTATAGCAGGTCCCTTGTTCAAGGAAGTTGCCAGCCATGCCTGGGAGTAACCCAGTGTGTTCCCCCTACTCCCTGGCACCCCCAAGACTGTCCTGACAAAGAGTCCTCAGTGCTGACAAAGATACCGAGTGCCTTCTCCCCTCAAGCAGCTGGGTGGTGTAGCTCAGGCCTGCTTGGCCTCTCTCCTGGTCTCACTGTACGGCTTCTGAGTGTTCCTTCCCCACAGTTTCCCGTGTTCCAGCCAGGTGAGCCTCTCCACGGGCCTATGGGCACCAGGTCATTCCTGACTGATTCTGCACCCATGTGGAGATCCCTCCCCCTTTGTCTCCACACACTGAGACATGGTTCGGTTCCACCTCTTTCACAAAGTTCTTCTGATCTCTCAGACCACTGTCCATCCGTCCATCCATCCATCCATCCATCCATCATCTGTCCATTTGTCCAGCAATGCTTCTCAACTGTTTCATGTGCTGGGACATGATTGGGGGATCCCCAGCTCTCACCCCGTCTTTCCCTGAAACCTGTCATGTCAAAACCAACAAGCCCTTCAACCTGGTCAAGTTTGAGGTCCCTTCCCAGTGTCCTGACATCTCTGCAAGAGGTCCCTTTTTCTGGTGTCTGTCCTTCCCTTGGTGTCTGAGACTACCCAGTCTCCCCTTCCCTTTTTCTCCACAACGGTTGACCCCCCCCCAGGCCCCCAGAATCCCATTCTGCCTGTTCTCTCTCTGCTTCTGACCTACTCTGTGCACTCCGATGACCACCCAAGGGTCAGTCTCCCATCCCTATTTCCAGCCTGACCTCCCTGTCTGGCTCTAGGGTCACTCTGCCTCCCGAACTCTTCCTGAACACCCTGCGATCACCTCAAACTCAACAGGCCCCACAGAACCTCCTTATGCCTCCCCATTCAGTAGGTTTCTCTCCAAGCCAGAGGTCTGGAGTCATCCCAGGACACTTTTCCTCATTGAATCACCCTCGATGTTTTAGACATTAAACAAAAATACCATTAAAATACTTGGACAAATAAACAGAAACTCCCAAGTCACACTCTAAGAGTTTATGATGGCAAGAAACCTCAGGCTTTGCCATAAGATAAACCATATCTCCCAACACGGTTTATCTAAATTGGAAGATAACCCCTTGCATGGGGGCCAGCATTTCGCGCCTGAGCAGCAGGTCACTTGCTCATGGGGGGGTTTCAGACGTGCACGTAAGATTTTTGAAACAAAATTTAGTAGAATATTAACGTAAATTTGACACTTGTTTTCGATTTAAAGAAGGCAAACCTCCAGCCTTTTTATTGGGTTAATTACCGAAGGTAACTTCCTTAACTCCATAAAGTGAATCTCCCCAAATTCATAGCAATCTTCACCTTTCAAGGCAAAGCCTTTTTAAAGGCCAGGTTGCCCACTCTCAGTTTTATTATTCGGCGTGTTCCACAGATTCTACCAATAAAATGAGATGAAGGGGGAAAGGTGTAAGTAATGGGAAAAAAGAGAGAACATTGTTCTTTGCTGGCGATGTGATAGCCCACTTAAAGACGACAACGAAAACCCAGGACAATCAGCTGAAGAGTTGTTAGAACTAATATGAGTTAAATGAAGTAACCTAATACAAAAGCGTCAAAGAAAAATCAGTAGTTTTCCCTTCTACACAAACAGTAACCTTTTAAGATATGGAAATGGGGAAAATTTTATAGCTTCAATGAAAATTATATTTAAAACCCCCCAGGAATAAACTTAGCAGAAAATATGTCAGACTTGCAGGAATAAAATATAAAACAACTTGGCTAAGAGACACAATAGAAAAGTGAGTGAGGAGGGGGCAGATCACAGTCCTGAAAGAAAATGCTGAGCACTACAAAGTTTTGGTTCTTCTCAAATATATTCCGTGAAATTACAGACACCAAAGGAGTGGTTTTTGAAAATGAGTGACTTGATTCTAAAGCCCAACAGTAAGAATGATAACAGAGGATAGACATGGCTATTTTGAAAAAAAATTATGATGGTTTCTCTCCCTACCAGATACCAAAACATACTTTAAAGCTAAAACAATTAAAACAGGGTGGAATGGATGCAGGAATAGATCATTAGATCATTAGAAACACAGAGGGAATGTGATAAATCAATAATTTAGTATTTGATAGGAGTTGCATTTACATTCAACAAATACCTGATGGCTGGCTCTCATTTGCAAAATAAATAAGGTTATATCCTTACCTACACAAAAATAAACTCCAGGTAATGTAAAAACAAGCAAACAAGCCCCAAAACAGTGAAAAAACCAGAATAAAATAGAACAATGATCTTATAATATTGAATAATCTCTCCATGCTTGTCACAGATCACAGAAACCATAAAGAAAAAGTCAAACCAATCTGACATACAAAAATTAAAAACGACTTTATGGCAAACGACCGCATTAATAAAAGGCGTAAAACAGAAAAATATTTCCAACATAGATACTTAACAAGGGGGTTCATATCTCCAATATATGAAGAGTTTCTATAGTTCTATAAGAAAATACAACCAACTAAATGGAGAAATGGGCAAAATTATAACCGGTAAATTCACGAAAGAAATAAAATCAGTCAATAAAAACAGGAAAGGAAAATAAGTTTTATCAACGATCAAATAAACAGACAACAAACATACTCTCATTTTTGCTCATCAGACAGGAAAATTTAAAAAATAAAATCAACAATATCCCTTTATTGGCCAGGATGTAGAGGAAAGGGCACTGGGATTCACTGCAGTGAATGCACGTTGGAGCAGTCTTTCGGGAGGACAGCTGGGCACTCGCTATGAAATTCCCGAAAGCACCTTCTCTCTGGCCCCGCAATCCCACTTTTAGGTATCTGTTTAGGCGTGTTTCCATAGGGAATACGCAAATGCACATTGTTCCTGCACACACAGTCCATGCATGTGCATGTGGAGGGTTCAACGGGGCATTGCTTGTAACTTATGTTTTTAAATGGAAAGTAACCTAAATGTCCATTAATAGGGGACTGCTTAAATATATTCCAGTTTATCCAAACTTTGAGGCATTACAAACCCATCATAAGAACATGGGAGATCCCTACGGGTTGATATAGAAAATGTCAATGACAGGTTGTTTAAAAAACTGGTTGCAGGATAACATGCAAAGTATAACTCCATTTTTGAAAAATAAAACCCGAACGCCAACTAGATGTGTCTGTGTGTTTCCAAGGACACACACGTGGGAGAGGGGCTAGAAGTGTAGAGAACAAACTGAAGCAGCTAGTGGGTTTTAGGATAAGATGCAGAGAAATAATAAGCAGAAACACTCAATTTTTACTTTATACACTTCCGTGCTTAATCTCTTTTTACAAGTACATGTTACTTTTGTATTAAAATTATTATAGAAGATAAAAATGAAATAAATATTATGGTGAATATTTCATAACTACAGATAACTGTAATGCAAAAATCAAAATCAGGTAAAATCTCACCAGCCAGAAACATATCGTTGACATTTTTCTATATTTTCTGACAGGTTTTTGAAAATGCACGCATGTTAAAAAACCCAATTGGAAGCATTCTGTGTATTTGGCACTGTGTATATCCTTTTAAAAATGAAATCTGCCATATTATTCAAGATGCTTCAAAAACATAATTTGGGAGGTTTGTGCAAGATTCCTTATGAAGGATATTTATGTTGTATTATATATAACATGCTGTATTTATTCACACCCTTTTTGCTGGATATTTAGGTTATTTCCAGTTTTCTTCCATCATTAGGAATGTTGGGCTAATCATTTTTGTTTGTAAACCTTTCATTATATTTTTGATTATTTCCCCCACAAAGGATGAATTCCTAGAAGTGGAATCACACAACTTTTATAAATACACTTTCTTGTATGATTTAAAATGACTTATATATAGGAGTGCTTTTTAGACTCTTATAGGCAGTCCATGACAGCGCCCATTCCTGTCCATCCACGCCGTCTGGCACCGTCACTTCAATTCACTTGCCAACGTCAGAGGAGATGTTGGACCCGCGCCTCCTCCGCGTCCCCACAGGCGCCGGCTTTGGCCGCCGCCCCTTCTCCATCCTCTAATCAAGCCTCACAGAAGTCTCTGATCTGAAGCCATTTTTCCAAAACATGAATCTGATTCTGACAGTGGCCTACTAAAATCTCTCAACAACTCCTCTCGGACCCCAAGATAAAACCCCGGTGCACAAGGCGCAAGACCCACATGGTCTGCGCCCCAGCTCCCGCGCCCAGTTCCCTGGGACTGCCACACCTGCGCACTGCATTCTCCTCCGTCTCCAGTGCCTCTCCCTTTGCCTGGAGCACTCCCATTACCGGTTAGCGCCCTCACCCTAAGGAGGATGCCCCGTAAGACCAACTTGGGCACCCCCCTCCCACCCTACTGCTTCTAAAATGTCCATGGGCCTGTCCCCACAACAGGACATGACTCCCTGGTTCAGGTCCTACTGAGCTGTGTCCCTAGACCTGGACCCGGGAACGATTTATGAAAGAGTTGGGGAGCCAAGGACCTTGGTGGAGACAAAGCCAAACCCTTGCTCCCTTCTCTTGGGCCATTTTGTTAAAACACAGGGCATGCTGCTGAAGTCACAGCATTCAGTCCTGGGACATCTTCCAGTGCTAGAACTGCGGCCGCCTCTCTGGGCCTCTATCCCGGGCTGACACCAGAGCCTTATGAGGGAGGGTCTGTTCCTAAAATGATCAGTGCCTGCTCCACATGTCCTGTCTCTGCACCCCGTCTCAGCCCCACCCAGGGACCCAGGGCAAGGCGCGTGAGCCACTTGTCTTCAGTGCGAAATTTAAGGGGTGCCAAAACACTCAGTCGTCGAGATAAATAATATTGTAATAAAATATTAAAAATAAAAATCAATGCACACAAATCTACACTGGACAAAAATGCCAGCTCTTTAAATAGGGTTAGTGTCTGCCCAAGGCCCTGCTCTCCGGCCAACCCTCCCTTCCTCCACATCCTTCCCGCATGCCGCGCGGGCTCCTTACCTGTCCCCCAGGCTCCGACGGCTGCTTCCTGCCAGGTCTTGGGGGCCTGGGGCCCTGCTCCGAAGTGCTGCTGTCAGGGGTAGCAGGCCATGGATAGCCACGACCAGGCCTGGCAATAGCAGTGTCCAGCGCTGTTCGGGGTCAGGGTTCTGCCTCCTGGAGCCCTCACGAACCACTTGGCCTGTCCTGGGCCTGATCTGCCTTCAGGGTCAAATGCACCTCCAGCCTGACCTTCAGCGTGAGCTCCCTGGTGGGGGCAGGTACTATCGGTAGATGCCCCGGGTCCTCACTGGCAGTGACCATCCCAGGGCGCCATGGCCTTAATAGCCCCGTTCTCTGCCTGGGCCTTCTCTGGTGCCTGCCCCCAGTGCCAAGTCCTCTCCAGAGTTGTTACCCTGGGAGATCTTCCTCAGAGGGGCATCTGCCAACTGCCCTGCCGCAGCTGGGGTCCAGGGTTCAACCATCTCCCCCAGAAACCCCCACTAGCCCTGCCCTTGGGGCACTGGGTGGGACACACCTGCTCAAGCCCTCCTTCCCCAGTTCCCCAAGGGCACCTCTGGTCTATGAATCATCTCCCTGGGGGCCTGGAGAGGCTGTGGAGGGCAGCCAAGCACCCAGTGGGTGAGGAATTGAGTTCCTTGGGGTGGGCCTGCGGCTTCTCTTCTGACCAGGCCCCCAGGCTGGGCCCCTGCACACTGCACTCCTACCATCAAGCCTGGCCCTTCCTTGGCTGGCTGGGTCAAGCCTGGCAGGTTCGGTTGGCTCCTCACTCAGCTTCTTGGCTAGGCAAGGGTCCTGCAGAGAATGACCTACACCCCTCATTCAAGGAGCAACGTCAAGCTCATGAATGCTGAAGCCATCCAGACCTAGGTTACTTCCGGGCCTCAGTTTGCTTACCTGTGAAGTTGGGGGAGCTCTTCTGCAGCAGGCAGACCTGAGGGTGAATGAGATCACGTGCCCGCTAAGCATCCGCACAGAGCAGGTGTTGCACGAACGCCCATCCCCTGTCTGCCTCCTCTTACTGTGGGTTTTGAAACAACTCTTAGTGTGTCTTTGAGCCAAGTATCCCTGTTTTACAGGTGGGAGAACTAGAGCCCAGGGAAGATGCTTGCAGGACCCAAGACGGTTCCGGGGTGCAGGGTGTAGGCTGAGCTAGGATCCAGGACTGACTTCGTGTCCTGCATTTCTAGCCCGCCACTTACTTGGAAGGCTTGTGCTTCTCACCCAGGAGAGCCACGTTTGGATTGGGTTCTGGTGGGCAGCGGTGCAGGAGGGAGGGGCAGCATGGGTGCTTTGGGTTCGGGTCCGTTTTGAAGCCCAGGAATATAATGCATAACACAACGAAGAGTGACGCTGCTCATCTAGCTGTGACCACGGCACCTGCTCCCTCCTGAGCTAAGGCGGTCCCCCGCTTAGGAGACGAGGACTGTGCTCTTTAAGCAGATTCCGCACCTTCTTGGTGCCGCACGGCCAGGGGGCCTGGCCCTTGTGCAGCTCCAGGATGTGCTTTGCTGTTGATGATGCCACTTTGTGGGTCTCTGTGGAGTCACACTGTTGGGTGTCAGCCGTAGGTTCCTGCCTGTCGCACCCAGCACCCACCTCCTTGCTTTCCAGTTGCCTTTTGGGCCACAGGATCTTTCATACATCCGCTCGAGTGCAGAGCGGCAACCCCTAGCGCTGCCAGTTTCCTGTTTCAGCAGCTCCAAAGGGGGCTCCAGGGCCCACCAACCTTGACTTTTGCTGGGGGAGGGGTCCCTTTATGAGTCGTCTGGTCCGTGTTTGGAGTCAAACACCCGTTAATTTCTCTGCTACATTTGGCGAACATCAGTCCAGATCTTTCCATGGGACGTGGTAACAAATAGCGGGGGCTTCAGATCGTTGAAATGGATGATGATTGCTGGGAGCAAGGGTCGGAGGGCCTCTTCGTCTCTGCCCGTCTCGCGGGCAGAGGCACTGGCCGCCTCTGTGGCGGACCGCCTTTCCAAGGATGCCTGGGTGGTGAACAGCCTTGGGACGTAGAGATGGTGTCCCCCTCGGGAGCAGCCTGTGCTTACTAGCCAGTATAAAAGATTTGGGGTCCCCCAGCTTGGGTGTGCAGCTGTCGCCTGACCTTCGTTCCATCGCCCTCTGGGGCTCGGAGAACTGGTGTGAACGTGCTGCAACTCCAGCTGATGTTCTTGATGATGCCAATTCTCTGGCTACTTGAATAATAAACTATAAGCAATACGGAGGCTTTAGCCTTGGGCCCGAAAGTCTCGTGCCTCCTGCCAGCATCCAGGAGTCTGAAGCAGGCCTACTCTTTAGCTTGCAAACAGAGTAAATTTCTCAGGCCCTCCGCTGTTCTTGATCATGACAATACGGAGCAGGAAGAGAGACATGAAGTTGGGGAAGGTGATTAGGACTTAATGGTTTGACCAAACGCCGCATAGCAGCTTCCAAGGAACTCCAGGTTGGATCTTCCCACCCCTCACACGCTGCTGCTAGGGCAACTTCTGAGAGACAAGTCCGGGACCGAGGGCTGCGCCCTGCAACACACACGCCCCGGCCTTGGAGATGGTCAAGGCCTGAACAGTGACAGGGCTTGGGTGCCCTAAGAGACAGGACGCGGGACGTGGGGCAGCCCCCGGGAGGACCCTGATCCAGTCCAGCTTCTCCCCATTTTGGTGCTTGACCCGCTGCAGCTCCTGACCTTGGGCTCCTGGTACCTTGGGGATTGGGGCAGCGTCTGCCCCAGGGGTTCAGGCTGAAGCTACTCCATCCCATCACCCTTCTGTGTGCGTGACACTCGCCCAATGCCCAGCGCCCAGAAGGTGTGGTTCCCCCGGGGACAGCCCCAGGTCTTGGGGAGAAGAAGGGGCTGCCCCTAACCGCACCATCTCCAGCTGCCCTCCTCCTCTGCCCCAGCACCTGCTGCGATCTCTGGGCAGACACCACCACCGACCACATCCAACACTGACCACATCCTCCTGTGGTGGCTGCGGTTGGAAATCCGGGTCTAGCTGGTCTCTGGGGACCGTCGAGGGGTGGGCTGGGCCTTCCCTGCTGACACAGCTGCAGCTTTGGCTGCCCTGGACCTGCTCCCCCCACCCCAGTCTCAGATGTGCCATGTGCTGAGGGTAGGGTTAAGGTTGGGCCAGAGGAGTACAGTCCTGCTGTCCCGCTCATCTGACCCCCAACTCAGGGCTCCCAGGTCCTCTGCATCCCACCCTGGCCATTCTTTCCTGGGGTGGAGGGGTGTGGCCCTGCCCAGTCACTTCTGTCCTGGTCCCTAAGTCAGAGGGTGCTCCCTGCCCCCTGCCAATCAGTCTCCTGCCCAACTCTCCATCCCACGGGCCCAAGACGCCCTGCCGGAGGCCATGGGCTCTCTCCCTGGTCCAGGCCTCCCCAGCTCTCTGCTCCCCCCCACCCCAGACTCAAGCCTCTGGTCCTTCTCATCTCACCTTGGGCCTTTCAGTGTCATTCCTGCAAGGGGGGAGGAAGAAGGGGAGGGAGGTCTGAGGCAGAGGGTGACGAATAACCCATCTAGGAACATAATAAAGGTTCTGGATTCTCAGAGTCCTCAGCGTCAGGATCGGGCTCTGCCATGTCTGGGTCCCCTCTGAAGGGTCCCCAGGAGCCCTGAAGACCCTGGCTCTTCTGGTGATCCTGGGAGTGCAGCCCCTCCAGCAAGTGGGGAGAGGATACTGCTGCCCCTCTAGATAATACAGACTCACCAACAGGGCAGGGTCTTCCAGCTCCGACTTATGAGAAGAAACAGGCTTAGAAAGAGAGAACTTCTTTCCTAAGATAGACAGCAACTTGGTGTAAAGACCATGTCCTGGGACTTGCCAGGACCAGTGAGACCTGGGAAGACCAGCCTTTCTGGACACGGGTGAGGCCCGTGTGGAAATGGGGGCCTTGGAAAATGTCAGTGCTTTCACCTCTAGCTCTCCCAGTCCAGCTGCCTGGAGTGCAGCTGGAAGGAGAGAGTCCAGTAGGGGGCAGCAGAGACCAGGAGTAGAGGGGGGCAGAGCCCCAGAAAGGGGGAGGCAGACAGCAGGCCAGGTGAGGGCTCCACTGAAGGGGGCCAGGGGGAGATGCGGGGGCAGAACTGTGGTTCTGCATCTAACCTGGCACCCACCTCACCCCTGGAACCTGGACCGGGACTGGGGCGGGGGCAGGGGGGAGGCACAGGAGGCAAGTTGTGCCTGTGTGGGGTGGGATCCTGACTTTACTTAACAGTTTGCTGTTTTATCCATCATGGAATATTTTTGTAATAATTTCAATTTAAAAAAATATTGCATTAAATACTATTTATCATGATTAGTGAGTTTTTGGGCATGCCCGTAAATTTGGCATGCAAGAAATGTCTTACTTACCTCAGGTTTCACTCTAGCCCTGGCTGTGTCTGGAACTCGGGGGCACCTGTTACCTCCAGTTCCAGGGGTGGGGGGAGGGGGTGGGTCCGGCTGGA
Source organism: Mormoops blainvillei (assembly GCA_004026545.1). Lineage (NCBI taxonomy): Eukaryota > Metazoa > Chordata > Mammalia > Chiroptera > Mormoopidae > Mormoops > Mormoops blainvillei. The sequence continues at coordinate 3,732 of PVJD01018257.1, read as the reverse complement.
ATGGGTGTGGTCAGCAACTCTGCAGTTCCTGCACTTTCTACGCAGGCGGGTGCACTTGCATAGCAGAACCTTGTTTTCCAGTTCCTTTCCAAAGTCTTGACTGACGCCTGGAGGGGTCCACTCTCACCATGAGGAGACTGCATGCAGGTGGTGGCTTTGTAGCAGCCGCAGCTCCATTCTCTGTCCTACCTGCACCAAGCAGCCCGGTCGTGTTTGGCCTGAGCCGCCAGTGGACCGGTCTCCCTTATTCATTCATAGGAAGCACTTCATCCTGTTGGGTCCCCAAACGACTCTGATTTCTTTTGAACCCTTATTGCATTATTCCTAAAGGCCAACACACCCTCCCATTTATTTATGATTATACCTGACGTACAACGCTATTACACTGTATGTTGTAAATTCAGTAATGACACATAGCCTAGTCACTTACCTTTTTTAAAAAGCGAATATGAAATGAATGAAGATCACAAAACGGAAGCTTATTTTAACCTTGAACTCTACCAGGCACATCCTTGAATTTTCAGTGATTTTTATAATTTTCCTCAAATACCCAACAAAAGTCAGACATGTTCTCCCAGAAGTACATCTGAACAGTATAACCGCCAATGTGGACTGGCTTTGCCATTAGATTAAGACCACAGGCAGGGACAGCGCTTATTCTGAGATGCCCTCATGAGCTCAAGTTCAGGACACACCTTGCCAAGTAGTGGGAGAAATGAGGGGACTCAGTTGCTCAGCTTAGAACCTAGAAGGTTCCTTCTGCCAGGAAACGTGACAACACAGCAGGGACAGGAGGAGAGGAGGGCCAGCCCACGATGGACTGTGTTCACTTCCCATCAAGAAGATACTGTGGCAAAGAGCCCCAACCCCTCCCTGCATGGGAACCACAGTAACTACAAGCCTCACGGCTGGACTGAGCACAGAGAGGCCGTTGTTGCCTCCTGGGATCTGTGACGTCTGATTCTTGACCTTCTACCTCAGCCATGTTAGGCTATAGTCAGGTGCTGTTGATGTCAGGAGACACGATTAGAACGTCCAAAGTCACCGTTGGTCCTGCACAGAACATGGTCACCATCTGTCCAGGGACCCCACAAGCCTGGGAGAAGGGAGCAGTCAGGACAGAGAGGTCCCCAACCATGATGGGAGGGATAGGACTGTGCAGCGGTGAGGGCAGGGTCAAGACCATAAGGAGCCTGGGTGGGAGGGGGGCAGGTCCCCTGTGATACACAGACGGTGCCTTCCTGTGGTGACTGTCACCGAGTTGTGAATGGCATGTGGACAAGAGTGAAGGCACTCCCAGTGTGGTCCTCAGAGGGGACAGTCAGACAGGCAGTCCTGAGCCCACCCTGACCTGCTGCAGCCGCATCTGCAACTCAGGTGACCCCAGGGGACTTGTGTTCTCTGGTCTTAGTCACCGTGGAAACTCTCACTTCCTCCTGCTGTGTCCCCAAGTTCCCCCTTGGCCACAGGGGTCTGGGTGCTGAACTGACCTGCCCTCATCCCATTGAGCCTGATTGAGGCGTCAGACCCGGTAGTGACAGGGGGAAAAGTGTTTCATGAACAGGCATTTTCTCCAGTCACATGGAGGGTGTTTTGTGGACAAGGTGGGATCACTTTCCAGTTTTAGTCTTCATACTTTTCTCTTGTATTTTGAATAGATTCTGTTGCTATGACAGCAAGTGCTTGAGGCTTTTCTTTGGTAGCGTCTTGACAGCATCAAAGTCATCCCATGTGTTTCGAATCCCAAACACGATAACATTTCCATGGAAGTATCCAGTTTGAGTTTCTGGCCTCTGTGTCGCCCTTGCCTTGTTAAATCATTCGCCCGCCCAGGAAATCATTTGCTCTCATGAACGGAGGCAGTACAGCTGCAGGCATCTTCTCTGGATCCTAGTCTGCAAGTGCTATCACCTGGGCCATGTCAGGGCCCTTTTGGATGAAACGGTTTCTGTATTCATGCCGCTCATGTTTTCCTGATTCTCCGCAGGAAAGTTTTGACAGGATGTCAGGCAACATGACTGGTTCCTTGTTGGGTCTGGGGCACGTGTGCTTCTCACTGCGTCCGTGATTCCACTTGGAGAGTCAGTATCGCACCTGCACACAGGCCTCTCCTGCCTCCAGCTGCTGCCGCTCACTCTTCCTTAGATGCCGCCAGCGCAGACCTCAGCTGGGGGCGAAGTGTCTCACCCTGGGGCACAGGGGTCTGACTAGTCCGCCTGATGCCTGGATGGGGCGCTACCCCCCGACTGGGCACCAGCAGCGTATGGTGGTGTGCTGACTGTGTGACTGTCCCCTCTAGTGTCCTTGGGAGGTCCCCTCCTAAGTCTCAGGTGCTTTCGTCCCATATGTGCTTGGCAGTCTCGTGGGAACGTTTCTGACGCCCAGAGTCATCCCTGTGCAGCCCCCTCCTCTTCCCCACTCTCCCCCTCTGGACTGTTACTGTCTAGCTGAGGCCCTGGAAAGTCACTCTGACACAGGAGCCTCCCTCAGGGAGGTGTGAGGGGATCCCTCTGGAAGGAAGGGCAGAGGAAGAAGTGGGAACGGCCAAGCGGTGACAGCGGAGGACTCAGCTGGGGGCTGCTGGGTCCTTCTGACCTGAGGCCGGGCCTTGGGATCTTGGCATCAGGCTCTCACCTGTCTGAGCCTCACTCGGGGAATAGAATGACCCTGAGGGAGGCGGGTCTCTGCCCCATTGGAACTTCCCTGTGAGGGAGCAGCTGTGGTCACTGGGGTTCCAGCAGGGGCGCTGGGTGTGCAGACACTAGTTGGCTCCATTCAGAGTCCACGGAGTCAGGGGGCCACGGAGCCTGGGAGCTTAGGGCCTCAGCTGACCTGGCAGCTCTGGGGATGAATGCAGAGCGTGTCACCAAGGAGAGGCCGGGTCAGCATGAGGTAGAGATTCAAGGGCACAGGACTTCTGGACACAAGACTCTGCCAATCTGCCCTCTCGTTAGGCCTTCTTTCCGGAACCGATTCTGAGGCAGAGACACAGCAGGACAGCCTGGTCCTGCCGACCCTGAGTCCATCCTGTCCCACCTTCTGCACAGCTGCCTGAGGTCGGGAGGAGGGGCTGCTTGGAGGCCTGAGCAACGGGACCTGGGCCAAAGCTGCTCATGGCTTTGTCTGCAGTCCTGGTGGGACAGGAGGAGAGTGTGACACGGTCGGAGGTTTCTGTCTCACTTCCCAATCAGTCTGTGTCATTGTGAGCTTTAGTACTGCTGTCCCACACCTGACAGTAATAGTCAGCCTCGTCCTGGGCCTGGGCCCCGCTGATGGTCAGGGTGGCCGTGTTCCCCGAGTTGGAGCCTGAGAATCGGTCAGGGATCCCTGAGGGCCTGCTGCTGCTACTATAGATGACCAGCACAGGGGCCTGGCCGGGCTTCTGCTGGTACCATTGCACATTATAACTTCCAATGTTGTCTCCCCCACAGGTGATCCTGGCCGTCTGTCCCGGCTGCACTGACAGCGAGGACGGCTGCGTCAGCTCATAGGAGGACACATAGCCTGCAAGAGAGGAAAGGAGGGGAGTGGTGATTAAGGAGGAAGGACCACTTCTCATGAGGCCTCTGCCTCCCTGTCCTGAGGGAGCTGCAGGCATTCTCCGGGCCATCTGTCTAAGGCTCAGTGGTCCCGGGGTCGAGCCGATCCACGAAGCCTCCGAAGTAAGGAAGAGTCTCCTGTCCCTTTCCCCTGCCCAGTGCAGCCCCTCAGACGCACACAGAGCCAGTGAGC
>PVJD01018256.1:0-15045 GCA_004026545.1 Mormoops blainvillei | reverse complement strand
CCCGCATTCCCTTTATGCTGGGCTAAGTGGGGTAAGGGTCTTGGGAGGCATGGTATAGATTTGGCCCGAAAAGGGTTTACAGAGGTGAAAGAGAAGTATTTACATCATAAGTCAGGGCGACTGGAGTGAAAAGGGCTTACAGAGGTGGGAGAGAAGCATTTACATTATAAGTCAGGGCAATTAGCATTTCATCTTTGGTATCAGGCGTGATTCCCTCTACAGTTTCAGGTAGTTTCCTGGTAAAAGGGCCTGTGAGGTGAAGTTTTGAGGCCTTGATTATGAAAAAAGACCATTGATTTATCGACACATTTAATCAATAGCTTAATTTCATGTAGGGTAAATAATTTTTCTCAAATCTCGAAGCCATTGCTGCAACATTGTCTAGCATCCAATATTCTGCTGAAGGAGACCAGGACCATTTTGATTTCTTGTTATTTGCATATGTATCTTTCTTTTCTTTTTTGCTTGCCCCTTTGAAAATGCTTGAGTTTTTTTCTCTTTACCCCTTCACTGAAATTTCCACATTTTTACCTTGTCATATATGTGTTTGGACCTATGGTATTGAATAATAGTGGGACTTCCCAATCAGGAAAATCATATCCTTAAATTCTTAAATTCTATAAAATTGTCTTGACTACTTCTTTGATTGTTTTCTTTTTTATTTTGCTTTTGTATTTCTGGAACACATATTATTTGGCAATTGAACCTCTGGATGTCTTCCAATCTGTTTTATATTTTTCTGCCTTTTCTTTTTTATCATCCCTTAGACTTTCAAAAATATCTTCTAGGTTAGGGGTTGGCGAATTATGACCCATGGAATCATCACCCATTTTTTCTAAATAAAGTTTTACAGGAACCCAGCCATGCACATTCTGTTACAAGTGTAGAGTTCAGTAGTTGAAACAGAGACCATATGCCTTGCAGGCCTAAGATATTTAATGTCTGGTCATTTAATAAAATGTTTATTAACATCTCTTCTAACAGATTTTTTCAATTTTGTACTGAATTTCTCATATTTGCATTCATATTTTCAACTTCCATTAGTTCTATTTATAGCATCCTGTTCTTAGTTCATGACTATAATATTTTCTATTATCTTTCTGAAAATGTAAACAATCTTTGTCCTTAAGATTTTATCTTCCAATATGGTCTCTCTTTCCTTTAAGTCGTTTATGCCTTATTTCTTTAGTCTCCATAATGTTAGCACTTTAAATAAGATGATAGGAGAACCTTGACCACCTGCCCATATTTAAGAACGAGGTGCTAAAATGCTGAAAGTTCTGTACACAGAAGTGCATTTTTTAAAACTGTGGGCTTTCCAGATCAGTGATCCAGTAAGAGTATTTTCTTAGGGAAATGCTGTACCCAAAGGTAACGTGCAATGTTGATATCCTTATGTATTTTCCCTTGGGTTAGTCAGATTCTTTCCAGCTGTTATTAGCTTGGCTGCCATGATATCTAAATGAAGTAAGAGGACTGAGAAGTTTTAACACTCAGTGTGTAACCTTTAACTTAATTCCCTTGTTTTTAGTACAGTACTCCTCCCTCAACAATGCCTAGTGTCCCTCAGTCCACAAGCTCTCTGTACTGTACACCTCTGGAAATAAATGTGCAATATTAGACATGAATAGGGGTGTCAAGAAATATAGATCTTATAAATCCTAAATTTAGACAAATTAATAGACTATATCTTGTTGCCTTATTTTCTTTTACCAAAAGCTCTGTTAAATAGCTTTTCTGTAAGGTTAACACACTTTTCAAAGTATTTTATCCAAGTTTTAGGATTACAATATGTTAATCCTGGGTGATGCTACCAGTAACCTCCTAAACCAGGATAGATTCATTTCCAGCCATCAAAAAATCCAATGCAAGCAAAATTAAACAAATAAAGGTAATTATTGACCCAAGTAACTAACAGTCCAGCTCTAATATGAACCTAGTTTTTATTTGATTCAATAGATCAAAGATTACAATAAACGTGTGTACCATGTCTCAGCCTCAACATCATGATGTCAACTGTTTCCACAGATTGATTTTTTTCTTGGTGTCAATATGGCCACAGCAGTTCCAATCATCACATCCACTCACAACATTCAGAAAAGAAGACTGATGATCCCTTCCGGTGATTCTTTCAAAATAGCATAGACATTTTATTCCAAGAGGCCCTTACAAACCACTAGTTGAAACTGAGTCACCCAAATAGAGTCTTAAATCAATCTTGTTAACTGGGAGAATATCACACGGTATGTGGCTTTCCTTGGGAAACCTGAATCAGTCACTTTGACAAGCAAGCAGGATAGTCTTGATTGGCTTACGCCAAGCGCTGTCGGCTCCTAGAGCCTGGGATAGGTTCAATTCATTCCAAATCATGTGATTTTTAACACAGTAGCACAGTGGGGCAGAGGGAAATGCATATTCGGAGTAATGACAACATTCACCTCACTCCCCATATTTCTCCAAATCAACAATTATACGTAGACATTTTAATATATCTCTTTGCCAACAATTGATAGAACAAGTAGGCAGAAATATAGTAATGGTACAGAAGACTTGAAGAATACTATTGGTCAACTTGTACTAAATGACATTTATAAAATACTGCGCCTAACAAGAGGAGACCACTCATTTTTTTCATGTGCACATGTAATATTTACCAAGTTAGACAATATTATGAGACATAAAATGTCTTTTTCAATGTTTATGAATGTAGTCATTAAAATACATCTATTGACTACAACAATATTAAATTTAAACTCAGTAAAAAAAGTTTATAAAACTCTCCAAATGTTTGAAGACTAAGTAATATACTTCTACATAATTGATGTGTCAAAGGAGAAATCAACAAAGTAGAAAATATTTTGATCTTTGTAAAAATAAAAAAAATATTTTTATTATACTTGTGTAATGCAGCTAAAGTAGTATTTAGTGGGAAATTCATAGTATTAAAATTCTTATATTAGAAAAAAGTTTCAAATTAATGTCTTCAGCTTCCACTTTAAGAAACTAGAAACATAAAAGCCAAAGAATAACAAATTAAGCAGAATAAAGGAAATAGTAAATATAAGAACAGAAATCAATGGAATTTACAAGAGAAAAAATAGGGAAAATGAATGAAAATAAAAGTTGGCTCTTTGAGATGCTCAATACAATTGATAAATTTGTTTCCAGGCTTATCATAGAAAAGACACAAATTTCCAATATCAAGACTGAGAGAGGTGGCTTCATTATGAATTCTACAGATACTAAAATAAGGGGTTATTACAAACAACTTTATGCTAATAAATTTAGTAACATATATGATTGTATAAATTTTGAAAGACAGAAACTACTGAAGCTCACAAGAGAAAAACATAACCTCAGTAATCATATATCTATTAAAGAAATGGAATTTGTAGTTAAAAAGCTTCCCACAATGAAACCCCATGCTAACATGCCTTCCCTGGTGAATTCTCAAACACTCAAAGAAGAAATAAAACCAATGTCAATAATGCCAATTATATAAAATCTATTTCAGTACATTAAAGAGTAGGAGACACTGCTCGACTCATTCTATGAGGTCAGTATCTGATACCAAAAACTAGATAGACATTATAAGAAAGCTATAGGCCAACACATCTTATGACCTTATCCATTCTTTAGCTTTCAGAAAAACATAAATCACCTCTTTAGGGGAGACTTTGTGACTCCTTAGCTAATTAAATCTCCTTAATTTAGTCTCATGCAGCAATACATACTCTTCTTCATTAAACTTATATCAAGTGTATTTATTTCATGATTATGGATTAGTATCTTTCTCCCAGACTAGGCTATAAGTTATGCTGGGGTGAGAATTTTCCTAGCCCGTTTCTGAACATTTTTTTCACAACTATTTAGCAGCGTATCAGGCACATAAAAAGTACTCAATAATAATAAATATATATATTTTTAATTAATGAGTGACAAGTGGCTCATAAGATGCAATAGCTTGCTATTATGCATAGTGATGATCTTACAAAGTCAGTAGAATGAGATGAAGGTAGTGAGTGAGCTAGGGGCATAGCTGGTTGGTTAACATTTTATTAGTTGCGTAATTAAACCCAATATATTGAATGTCCAGGATCTCTTTGGTGGTATTGATTGGGTATGTTTTTTGTTACAAGTACAAGAAATCCGTGCTAACTGGTGCTTAAACAAATAAATGTTGATTTTCTTTTTACATATCATGAGCTCTGGAGTAGGCCATACTGGCATTAATTCATCTTCTGGATGATTATATCAAAGATTCATACAATTTCTATCTTTCTGTTCCCCATACTTAGTGTTTTCATCCTTTGCTTTATGCTCGTTGACTCATATTAGCTGGAAGATGACTGTTGTTTCTTTAACCACTGCACCTCATCTCAAGGTCAGAAAGACGAGCAAGGATAGTGCTCCTCAAATTTGTCCTTTTCAAAAATAAAACTTTCCCAGAGGCCTCTGTACTTCTTCCAAAATTACTCTTAGATGGTATTAACCCAAACAGGGCCTCACAGGAGGAGTCTAGATGCAAGGTAGACTGGAAAATGGTGATGTAAAGAACAAGTCTGTCATAGTTTGTAACCTATGACCCATCATCATTCATTTCATGGGACTGGGAATTTTGTCCCCAGACAACTCTTGATCTAATTTATTTAGTTTTAGCAAATGCACATTTAGCAATGAAGAAGTGTGTTATTAATTAATAACTATTGAGTAAATAAGTAACAATGTCAGATAATGAGTGGGGCTAAATTTCAAGGGCTTTCATAACTTTACCTGGTCAGGAATGTCAAGGGCAGACAAATATTATATTCGAAAGTGGCTAGAGAGGGGAAGATAAATTCTTAGCCTGAATTTGTATCCATAAAATTAAAAAATGGCTTAGGTTACTCATAGTAATAAGCCATTTTTAAATGTATGGTACATGTCTACCTTATTATAATATGTTATCTTAATAAGAATCAAGGAAGCCTGTAGTATATCATAAATAGCGGTAAAATGCATGCATTACATTTTATGGCCTCTGTCTGACACAATAAGGCAGAACATATTTAACATGTAATGAAAGACAGGAAATGTAGAATAAGGTCAGGAGATTGGAACACTACTTCTGACCATACTTGGGTACACTTGAGCTTTAATATATTAAAACCTTAAAATATCTAAGTAGGAACAAAGGCTGTTATAACCATGTTAAGTGATCAAAAGTAGTATAATACATATTTTAATGAATAAGAATATATGTTAACATTATATATTGATATATGTATTGAGGATATACTTAAGAACATACATAAATGCATATTATGCATATTTATTATACATTTATAATGTATAAAAATATATTGATCTTTCCAACTGGTTTATTCATAAGCTAAGTGGTTAGTGACCTACACAGCATGATCTATGGGATCCTAATAGGATGCTCTTTATTCTGGCCTAGTGGTTATGTTAGGCAGTACAATATAGTGATTATGGAGGATAAACTCTAGAGCCATACCATCCAGCTGCAGATCCTCCCTTTGCTAACTTAGTAGCGGTGTAACCTGGAGCAATGTATTTAACCTCTTTGTGCCTCAGTCTTCTCTTCTGTAATATAAGGAAATAACAGTACCACCATAGGGATTTACGGAAAATTAAAATAATTATTTTTCATATGAGGTCTGTCCAGAAAGTATCCATTCATGCAATATGAAAAATAGAGACATTTATTGTAGAAGATACAAGATACAAGAAACATTGTACATAGGACAGTGATGCCTCAGTCCCCTTCTAAGCCATGACCTCCTTGAGGAAATTTGGTTCATTGGTAGCAGTTTGAGTCAAGTGATTAACAATTGTAGCATGATGTTCCTTCTGCTCTGGTAGCAGGAGCTGTGGAACAAATTTTGCCAAGACATGTTTCATGTCAAGATCCAGCATCAAAATCTTGGACACAGTAGTTTTTGGAATCCCCAGATCAGCTTCTAGTTCTCGCACTGTCAGTTGCCGATCTTTGTTGATTGCAGCCCATACATGTTCGACATTCTCCGGTGTTTTGCTTGTTGCAGACCTTCCAGAACATGGATCACTTTCAACAGATTCTTGAGCACCTTTGAATTGTTTGTGCCACACTTTTATTTGCACCGAACTCATTGCATCATCCCCGAAAGCCTTCTAAGTCACCCAAATAGTTTCCATGGAGGAATGTTCAAGCTTAACACAAAATGTGATGCAGATTTGTTGCTCTACTTGCTCAGTCATTTTGAATGCGACGACCACACAGTACACATGCTCATTCAACTGTGTCTACCGCCTCCACTGACTAGTACAGTGAAGTCATCATTGTTCACACTTGTCCATTCCAGTCCACTCTCCTTGGCTGCCAGGTTACAATGATGTTGTACAAACCGTTTTCATTATATTAACAATGGCTGGACATTTTCTGGATAGACCCCATAAATCACATTTCACACAAGTAAGTAGCACATAAATATTTGTTAAATGAAAATAAAATTTAAAAAATCATTAAATAAATGCTAGCAATTATTAAAATATGCAGTCAGTTATGGGACCTCCCAGATGAGTGCTTTTCCCATTACTCACCTACGAATTGGGGTCAAACTCCAGCCAGAAAAGCTAGCTTTCATAGGGTGCTAACCCTAGTAAGAGATAGTATATACTTCCCAATTGAGTAGATTGCATTTGGAATATATTGATAATTGAATTACTAAGAGCACTAATTTCCTCAACTGATTGCTGCCATCTGTAACATTTCATTAAATAAGGATTAAAGGAGGGTAGCAAATTCTCTCCTATGTCCTCCCAATACAATGGACATTTAAGTGGAATAATAACTCTTTCAGTCTATTGGAATCACACTTATTAAGCTGTTGTGGATAATCACGTTACTTATTAACAAGATGTGAATTTATTGCCTGAGAAGACCCCGGTTCCATAGGCCTTCAAGTTTGTCTCTGTGGCTGAAAAATTCCATGAGCGGAGAGAGGGGGTAAAGGAAGAGCCCTCTGAGAACCTCAGCAGAGATATCCTAAAACTATGACATGACATATGTACTCTTCTTAAAGAATAATGGAACAAATGAAACCAATGAAAATTTATATCAAAGTTGCTTTAGCACACACGCATGTGCACGTGCACATGCACGGCAAAAATAACCTAATTCCCAGAACATAGCCATTTGTTAGATGTGGAGTGAGAACCTAACCTAAGACAATCTCCCATAAAAATACCTCCTTTCCATCTGTTTCTCAGAATTGACAAGAATACTGCCTCCTACGCTCCAAAACAATCTCTCTGTTCTTTTCCTTAGGTCTTAATTTCATTCATCTTGTCAAGGTTGAGAATATTCTTCAAGAGAGAATGGCGAGTCTATGCTGTACCTGCTCTGAAAACCTGAAGGAGGAACATTGACATAGGTAATATTTGGGATGTGCAGAAAGGGTACCGACCAATCACAATGGATGCCAGTTAGAATGAACTCTCTATAGGTATATAAAGGCTGAAGTTCAGCTCCAGATGAATTAATTACCAGCAGCACAAATGAGATCCAGGCTATGGTTTTTAACTAGACTCTACTGATGGCTTATTGTTGGATGCTTTCTTGTTTTCTTAAAGAAGTCACTTTGAGGGTCCAAAGACCCCTGACCTCTTCTTAAGCTTCAGCCTCATTCCATCAGGTCTGCACATAGGTGCTAGCTCAGTTCTCACCCATGGCATTCTCCAGTCAGCCCCACCCAATTGCAAGTCTGTCCGCTCTTTGGCCCCACTGAAAAGTGTAAATTCTTCCCTCTCTGCTGTCAGAGCTTACCTCCTCCTCTATACTAGGATTATGCATGTTTAAGGGCATCTCACTTTTACAGGGAATTTGTGTTGGCCCATTCATAGGTTGACCAGGTCAGTCACAATGATCAATAATGAGTTTCCAAAAATCTGGTTTATTCAGCTTGAAACAAAACCACATGTGGAACATCAACAGCCCAGAATGTCACGTCCCATGGCAAATCCAATCAGATATCTTCTCAGAATTTCTTCCTCATGAAGAGAGACAACATAGGCCTGAAAATAATAAATTGCTCTTAATGTATCTAAATTCTTTCATTTTCTGTACTTACCATGGAGCAGAGACAGAGTGTTCATGGACTGACCCCCTTCCGTTTGAGAGGAAATGCTCACATACATCTCCTCTAACCAACTACACAGATATGAGCACACACACATTTCTCAAGAATGGGCAAAATTTTTCAGGCAAAGGGTAGATTTGGGGAAAAAATTCTACTTTAGGAGGGGAAGATCCACCTAATTCCCATTACTACATAAAAGAATTAACACCTCAATTTGAAGGACTACAGCATGTACCATTTAACAACAAAGATAGGTGCTGAGATGTTCATCATTGGGCAATTTCATCATTGTGCGAACATCATAGGGTGCACTTACACAAACCTGGATGGTATAGCCTACTACGCACCTAGGCTTTATGGTATACCACTGTCATAAATGGGCCAGTCTTCCACCAGAATGTCGTTGTACGGTGTGTAACTATATTTCCCTGGTTCAGAAATCCCCTGTCAACAGTGCTTCCCAATCTGTTTTCATATTGTGGCACACATAGAAAATAGTATCTATAAGTCACATTGAGGTGTGATACTGTCAATGAAAATATTCTTTCAGTTGATAATTCAACTCTCTCCCCTCCCTCTCCCCTCCAACCCCTGGCTCTCCTTCACCCCCCCCCCCCATTTTCTCTCTGTGTGTGTACATATATACATGAAACCCACTCATCCACGTGTATATTTCTGTTCAACATTGGAAACTGAGTGAGAATTAAATTTTAAAGCTTCTGAACCCAACACTTCTATCAGAAATTTCAAAAATTGTTCTACTTAACACACATCATAGCATACCTTCACAATTACATCAAGAGTCTTGGTATCAGAATTCCCTTTTTATTTCACTGATATAAAAAAAAAGTCTGTCATTTGTGGAAACTGAATGTAAACCTGGTTGTCAGATACTTTATTCAGGGTTAAGCTAAAATAGAGGAATAAGGAGGAGAAGGGGGGAGTGAGAGCGCTGGGGAGACAAAATAAAACACAAAAGAAAATTTTCAAAAGCTCCTTCTTGGAGTGGGGCAGAGGAGAGAGTTTCTGCTGTATGCTTACAGAGTTGAAAAAGGCAGTTTATCCAACATTGATTTATATAATGGAATTAGATACACTACAAGTTATATTTTCTTCAACTATTAAACAGAAACAAACTTTCACTTTGCCCACCCCCACCATCCCATGCCTGCCCTACAAACTGTAATTGCTGAAATTCCTGGCACACTTCTGTTTCAAAACGTCAATGTCCTTTTAAAAACTTGCTCTTTCTTATGAAAAATCAGCTACTTACAAAGGTATAGATAAGGAAAGCGTATTGGAATGAATAATGTATATCAAATGATAGATAGATAGATAGATAGACAGATAGATATTTCCTTTAGAATCTATAATTGAAAAGATTTTTTTCATTACCTGTTTTACAGGTTTTTCTTCCCCTTTGGTTACAGAATAGGTTTTTTAATTGTCTCATTTATTTTTACCAGTCTCACAAACCACCTGGAAACAGATTTTTTATTCTATATCAAATAAGTAATGCCAAAAGGGTTTGGGGATTCACTGGGGTCAAACAGCAAATAAAGTACATGTAGAGATATAAATGAATTGAGGGATGAGAGAGTCTTGAATAGTTTGATGAACAATAGCTTTCATAATCACCACTTTGGGATTTTTTTTCACATTGATTTCAGCGTTCAACTAGTCCCATTTATCAGGTCCTCATTTGATGGTGGTTGCATTTTATAACTCAATAGACATCAATATCTTATAGCCCAATAAAATTTGATACAAAGCCTATACTATGAAACTAGCCCTGTCTAAAATGCTGGTGTTATGTGGTTCACCAACCAAATACTGAATAAATGATGGAAAGAAATGGCAATTTTTACTCCAGCAAAAGCATAAACTGTAAGGGAGAAATGAGGGCAATGACACTGGAAATGCAGGACAGAGGGAAAGGGCAAAAATGCTGGGCATTTTGAAACTGAAAAAAAATAATCAGAGTGAGAAGTAAAATAAATTTAATAATTATTAATGAAATTTAGAGCAATTTCTGCCCTGAGTGGTGTGGCTAAGTGGGTTGGGCATTGTCCCATGAAATGAGAGGTCACTGGTTCGATTGCTGGCCCGGGTTGTGGGTTTGGTCCCCAGTTGGGACCAGGAAGGTGGGGGGGGGCAGAGGGCTGATCAGTGTTTCTCTCTTGCATTGATGTTTCTTTCCCTCTCTTTCTCTCCTTCTTCCCCTCTCTTTAAAAAATACTAAATTAACTAATTTTTAAAAATTGGGACAATTTCCTAGAGATATTAAATCATAACAGAGAAGTGCAATTACAAATAAAAATGGAAGAGAAAAATGGTAAACCAGTATACAGAAATGATAATGTACTTGACAGAAGTAATGAATCTCAACAAGAAATTTCCAGAAAAAATATAAGGGAAAGTGAGACTTTTTTTTGTCTTTTTGAGGTATAATCTGAAAAGTACAGAATGGAAAGTACATAACATTTACATTAACTTTCACATATAATGTAAGAAAAATTTCCATATACACACATATATATACAATAATATTACAAATCACAAATAATATTCTGTGAGGTTTCAGTGTTGGAAAGTGAGAATTAATTAAAGACAATTAATAAAGAAAATTAATGTCCAGTTATTAAGTGCTACTAACCCAGCACTAAATAATACTTTTGAGGGACCATATTTTGAAATTCTTATGTAAGCTATTCAATAAATGATGTTGAGGTAGGTTGGATTGATATCTCACTTTTATAGTAGAATAAATTTCATAAGGAAGTAAAATATAAATGTTGCAAGCAAAACAGTGAAACACCAGGAGAAACCATGGATGAACTTTTATATAATCTTGGCACAGGGAAGGCCTGTCTAAGAGCAAATAAGAATACTTTAAAATACCCTGAAACTATAAAGTAAAATAATGATATATTTGATTAATATAATCGTTAGAAAAGTAAAAAAAGACATCAACAAAAATAGAGAGAGAGATACACACATATTTTGTAAATCTTATCAAAAGCAAAGCTAATTTTCTTAACATATAAAGTCTGTCAACAATTGATTAAAAAATAAATCAACATTGCAAGCGAACTTCTATGTATAGACAAAATATTGAAAATGGAAACAAAAATGACTTAAATAAATGAAAAGATGTTCATTTCTATCATAATAAGAGGAATGAAAATTAAACTGCATGGAAATATTTTTACCTATGAGAGTAACAAAAATCAAAATGCTAATAACACACTGTTAATTTTCTATTAAATAACAAGTCTCCACAAACTTAGCAACTTAAAACAACACAGGTTTATTATCTCAGTTTCCTTGGGTTAGACTGCATGGCTGGATTTTCTGCTCAGAAATTCAAAAGATCAAAATCAAGGTGCCAGTAGACCTACATTTCTTTCTCAAGAAAAGACTTGGGGGAAGAATCCACTTCCAAACCCATTTAGATGGCTGATGGAATTCAATTCCTTTGTAGAACTAAGGTTGCAACAGGGGTGTCCAAACTTTTAGTGTCTCTAGGCCACACTGGAAGAAGAAGAGTTGTCTTGGGACACACATTAAATACACAAACACTAACAAAAACTGATAAGCAAAAAAAAAGTTTTAAGTAAATTTATGATTTTGTTTTGGGCTGCATTCATAGCCATCCTGGGCCGCATGCAGCCCACGGACCAGAGGTTGGACATCCAGAACTAAGGTGCCCATTTGTTGGAGGAGGTCACTGATAGGATGTGACCACCGGTTGACCCGTGACCTGTGAGCTGGACACGGGGGCTCCTTACCCTAACCCTGTCCTTGAAATGCGCATTCTCCTTGTCTTCCCCACACTAGATGCTGCCGCAAGGACACAGCCTTGAGATAGCAATGTGTCATTGAGGCCATTTGGGTGGTATAGATGGAAGAACCCTCTTAAGGCCTCCGTATAAACTTTAAGATTCTGATGGGTGGGTGCAGAGATCTGCTCATCTTATGATGCCCAAGACAAACCTCATTTGTAAGTTACCTTGCTTATTAAACCTGCCACCTCCCAATCTGGAGTGGTCTGCCTGTTTCTTTGTTATTTTTGTGCCCTTTGTGTATGGGGGCCAGTCCTGAATTTCAGGTCATGAATCAGCACCACCATTCCTCACTCACTAACCTCTCTCTTGGTTCCTTCAGGCCATCCATTTCTCCTCAGGTGGAATTTCCCATCTTCAAAACAGCCACGAGGCATTAAGTCCTCCTCATGCTTCAAATGTCTCTGACTTTGCAGCCTGCCGTGAGCTGGAGAAAGCTCTTCTAAAACGGCTGATGTTAGATCAGGCCCACATGGATATTCTACCTTAAGATCAGCTCTGCTATATAATGTTACATACTCCTGGGAGTGATAAATTATCATATTTACAGGTTCTGGGAAGTATTGCAGGATATATTTAAGGGGGGCATTTTAGAAATCCTGTCTATTACACAGACTATAATAGTTTACCTGTTGGGGAAAATGTACTCTCATTGATTGCTAGTCAGGCTGTGATGGCTATAAGCTCTCTCAAGAGCTATTTGGCACCATTCATTGAAATGAGAGGTACGTAGACATGTGACTTACTAATTCTACTTAGATTAATTCTATGTTGTTCTATAGATACACTCATGTGAGAAAAGATATGCACAATGATATTCATCTTAGCCCTGTTTGCATTAGTAAAGACTGGAAACAATCCGGAGTGCATCAGAAGTAAACCAGTTCAATAAATGATTGTACAACCACATAACGGACTCCATGCTGCTATTAAAATAATGACTTTTTACGTACTGCTATGACTTCCAAGATGTATTATTGAGTGAAATAAGCAGAAAGTGAATGATGCGATGGGGTGTTATCACTTGTGTCCTCCACTGAGGAGATGTACGGGTTCTCTGGAGATAATTTTGCTTGTCACAGGGTGTGACTGATATTTACTAGGTAAAAGCCAGGGAGGGTGCCAAATATTTGACTGTGCATAGGATAGCATCCAACAAAATATAATTATCCAGCCAAAAATTTCAGTAGTGCTGAGGTTGAGAAACTCTACTCTAAAACTACCTTTCTGAGCAGCCACTGTGGAAAACGGTATGAAGTTTCCCTCAAAAAATTAAAAATAAAACTGCCTTTTGATCCAGAGATCCCACTTCTGGGAATATAGCCTAAGAATCCCAAAACACTACCTCAAAATAACCTATGCGCCCCTATGTTCATAGCAGCGTTATTTACAGCCTGAGTGCCCATCAGCAAATGAGTGGATAAAAAAAGCTGTGGCACATTTACACAATGGAATACTATGCAGCAGTAAAAAAGAGGGAACTCTTTATTTTTGTGACAGCATGGATGAACCTGGAAATTATTGCGCTAAGTGAAATAAGCCAGTCAGAGAAAGACAAACACCACATGATCTCACTTATGTGTGGAATCTAATGTACAAAATAAACTAACAAACAAAATAGAAACAGAAGCATGGATACATGGAACACCCTGACAGCTGTCAGAGGTGAGGTGGGAAGGGACTGGATGAAAGAAGGTGAGGGGATTAGCTAAAGAACATATATGTATAACCCACAGACACAGCCAACAGTGTGGTGATGGGCTGAGGGAGGGGGGAGCAGGGGCTGGGTGGAGGTAGGCAAAGAGGGGAAAAACAGGGAGCACTGTAATAGTGTAAACAATAACAACAAAGTTTTTAAAAAACTACCTTTTTGAAATCCCCAAGGTTTCCCTGGCTGTCATGGCTCAGTGGATTGAGTGCCAGCCTGCAAACCAAAAGGCGTCCAGTTCAATTCTTTGTCAGGACACATGCCTGGGTTGCAGGCCAGGTCCCCAATAGGTGGCGTTTGAGAGGCAACTGACTAATGTTTCTCTCGCACATCTATGTTTCTCTCCCTTTCTCCTAAAGCAAATAAATAAAACCTTTAAAACAAAAAAGAAAAATAAATAAAGAAATCCCCAAGGTTAGGGTGGTTGGTGACACAGGCTGTGAAAGAATTCACAAGCAGAAGTGCAGAAAGAAAAGTTTTTTATTTTTACTTTCCCAAAAGGGGGAAAGGGCTAGGTATGGAGAAATGCACCAGCTCCAGCTCCAGCACCAGCCTGAGGGGTTAGGGCTGTGAGTTTTTATTGGGTCATGGGGCGGTTGTAGAGCAGGATGTTTCAGTTAGGCTGCAACTTGTTTCAATATTATCTTTGGGTGCAGGGTCCAGTATCCTGGTAGTTGCGGTCTGGAATGTCCTGTTTTGTGGGTTCCTGGAGCCTCTGCACCTTCAGGGTGCTTCTAGTAATTTTCTGGTCCTGAGGATAAAGGCTCATAAAACAGTTAGGGTCAGTCATGCTTTATGGGGTCCAGTTAGCTCTGGGAAAGGGGGTCTGAGAAAGTGGCATTTGTTCTATTACCCAGGATCTCCTTGTTTTTAGGGTATCATGAAAAATTTTATGTTCATTTGTCTCATCAATATATTCTTATTACCATGGCTTTTCATTATTAGGAAGAACTTTTAATCATATGCGATTGTTACCATAGGTATTAACTAATTATTTATAAGAAAGGGAAGCAAAGAAAATTAGACATTAAGCTTAATAAATTTGGGAGCATAAGCTTGCTTGCTTTACCAGGAAGCTACAGTTTCACACTCCACAGGACCACAGCATTGCTATGCCAAAGGGATTAATGCTCTTGCTTTCCGCTCTCTAGTGCTGGATTGGTGGGGGGCACAGGGGGAGGTGCTTAACCAAAGAGGCCTGTGAGTCTAACTAGGGGTTATGGACCTATCCAAAGCCCACACAAACTTGGGGAGTTGATTGGCTCCTTGGAGAAGCTTCTGGTCCATCCCAAACCCAACCTAATATAATCCCAGGGGAACAAAGAAGTGCTCTCTCTCTCCCTCTCTCCCTCTCTCCCTCTCTCCCTCTCTC